>PVJS01019380.1:0-33774 GCA_004027185.1 Glis glis | reverse complement strand
AAGTAGAGAGAGAGAGAGAGAGAGAGAGAGAGAGAGAGAGAGAGAAAGAGAGAGAGACAGGGAGAGAGAGAGAGACAGAGAGAGTGAGAGCTGAGGCTGGCCGTGAACCCAGATCCTCCCGTCTCCGCCTCCCAAAGTACTGGGATTACAAGCGTGCGCCACCACGCCCGGCCCCATTTCTTCTTCTTTTATTGGGGTATTTGGGATTGAACCCAGGGGCATTCTACCTCAAGCTCCACCCCCAGCCCTATTTTTTATTCTTTATTTTGAAACAGGGTCTCACTAAGTCGCAGAGGGCCTCACTAAGTTGCTGAGGCTGAACACAAACCTGTGATTCTCCTGTCTCAGCCTCCCAAGTACTGGGATTACAAGCGCGTGTCACCATGCCTGGCTTCTTATTCTTTTTCTTTATTGTGCATTGTTTGTTCATTCATATCTTAGTTTCTTTTAGCACAGGTTTTGTTATATTTGTGGTAGACCCCATTGCTTGTACCATTAACATGCAGACATGGAAGAAATGCTTCCTCAATTTTGAATTTTTTTTTAAACTGGGAATTGAACCTGGGTGTTCTATCTCTGAGCTACACATCCAGCCCTTTTTACTTTGCAACAGGGTCTCACTAAGTTGCTGAGGTTCTCCCTAATATGCTGAGGCTGGCCTTGAATTTGCAATCTTCCTGTTTCAACCTCCCAAGTACTGGGATTACAGGCTGGTACCACCATGCCAGGCTTTGAAATAATTTATAGTAATTTTAACTTCTTTCTGAGTACTGACTTTTATTAATTTATAATTTTCTCCTTTGTTTTTGTTGTTGGATTAATCCTCTATGAGTTTAGCTCATGTTTTCAGGGACTTAATTTTTTGATTACTAAACATATAGGCAACAGTTTCAATAATTTTCTTCTTTTTATATTGTTTTCTACATGTTTTAAATATGCTTTTGTCTACATGTTTTTAACCTTTCTATTTTTTCATCACCAGTGGTTGAACCTCAGGCCTCACCCATGCTAGGGAGGTGCTCTACCAGTGAACTACACCCCAGCTCTCTGCCCAATTTTTTTTTCATTGGTACTTGGGATTGAACCCAGGGGTGTTCTACCTCCAATCTACACTCCCAGTCATTTTTCTTTTTTCTTTTGAAACAGAAAAGAAAGTTGCTGACGCTGGCCTCGAACTTGTGATCCTCCTGTCTTAGTCTCCCAAGTACTGGAATTACAGGCCTGCACCACCATGCCTGGCTGTGCCTAATTCTTAATGTGATAGGAGGTAGAATGTACTTTTTATCACCTTAATATGGCAACATCTAGGAAATGATAGTATTCATTCTATTTTTTTCAGAGGAAGGAAAATACATCGAATTTCCTCAATTTACTCAGATAGGATTTAAGAGTCTTTGAAAGAATTTCCATGAAGTAGAATATTTTTGTTTGTTAATTCTTATTCCTCTGGTGGTATTTTTAAAATTCTGAGGCCATTATGGATAGAGTTTGTATATATTTGCCTTGAGGGTGTCAGCACACCAGCAATAGAGCAGGAAGGAGTTATGAGTCTAGAGGTCACACTATAGGTCTTTGGCCCAATATCACCTAATAGGTTTTGATTATTGTGCTCCATTTTCCTCTAAACAGTTAGAACTTGTCCACATTGTAGGGTCAGGAGAGTGGAGCAGGTGAAGTTGGGGTGAATTTCTGTGAGATCAACACTGGCTATAATCTCTTGCTTCAGACCATTTTCAAGCACCCCTAATCCCCACTGATCCCCATTTCCTTTCAGAGACCCATGCCACCCCTTGGGATGATCCTCCTGGCCCTACCTTTGAGACCCACCTTTCAGAGCCTGCTGGTCCAGTCCTTCCCCTCCTCCTGCAGAGCTGTTCTCCTCCTCTGAAGCGCTCCTGTGCTCTGCCCCCACCCCACTTCCAGGCTCCTCAGTCCTCACTCTGGCAAGCGTGGCTTCCTTATCTTGCACTCAACCTCTCTCCCTCTCCACTCCTCTCAGTGTATAGAACATGAAGATGTGTCCAGTCTTTCCAAAATGTCTCTTCTGTAGTTCCCACCTGACTTTCAGACTTTAATAGCCAAACTAGAAGCAATAACAATGACATCTTATTCATGAGGCCTCTTCTGTGGTAGCATCTCCTCCAGTGATACTTTATTTTTTCAGTAAAGGAGGGACCAGATGGATGAAAACCAGTGTACCATTTCTGTTCTGTGGCTTTCAATATTATGATTCTAATTAATGTTAGCATTTTTAAAAATCACTGTTCCAGGAATTTCTGTGGAATTTTCTTTTACTGAGCTGAAGATGTAAAAAACTCAGAATGACAAACTTTAGATGTATAATGAGAACAATAACATGCTAGGTCAGGCTCGTATGTGTGCATGTGTGAGCATGTGCACGCATGGTGAATGGCCTTCTTGGTAAACCCACAGGGCAATTCCCTTTGAGGCTGAGGTTGCTTCCTGAACCTGGATGAAGCTCAGGAGCCTGAGCTGTGGGCCATGGCCCTGTCTGAATGCGAGGACAGAATTTGCAACAGTGCTGGCTCTGCCAGCCGAGTGACCTAGCCTCTGAGATCCCCATCTTCACAGAGACCTGCAGAGCATGTGGCTTCTCTGACTTAAGAGGGATGAGATGACCTCTGCCTGTCCTCCTCCACCCGACTCCACACCTCATCCTGGTGGTTGGAAACCTTTATGGATATGTTGGATTCATGCCCTGCAGTCCACACAAAGTGTGAACTAACTTCCAAAATGCACTCCCTGCAGAGCAACAACTTGGTTCTCTTTCGTGTAAACCCGTTTCTTTTCAAGTTCTGCTCATCTGCTTTCAAATTCCATTATGTCCTGTAACATCCTTTACAGAGCAATTCCTCCCATATCTCTTCCTTTTGCAACAGTTTCTGCCTTCAAGGAGGAAAGTCAGTAGGGTGGACAGTGTTCTTGGTAGGATTTGTCATCCTTATGGAGGTTGTGCCACAGATCCCAGGTCCCAGAGTGACTTCAAGGGCCACCGGAGCCACCCTCTTGTACACAGACTGTACAGGGGCAGGAACCAAGGCCGGGGCTACAATGCAGGGGTCTGGACAGCTGAAGGTCTGGGCCTGGTCCAGTGGGTCCTGTATGGAGTCCTGCAGGGGCCCCTCTGGACACCCTCCTGTCTCCTGGGAAGCAGGAGAGGTGTGTGGTCCCTGGGGCACAGGATCTTCCAGCCACATTCACACTGAAGCTGTGACCACTGTGCTCCAGACGACTGTTCAGGTCAGTGTGAGGCTCTGTGGGCTGAGTTGCATGGGGGCAGCTCTGTGTCTGGTTCTTGGATTAAGATTCACAAGGGAGTCAAATTACTACTTAGCTAATTTATGTAACCCTTATCCAAGTTACTGAGGGCTGTGTCTTCAAATTCCCTAAAAGGAAGCAGGGAGGTCATATATTTTCCCGTGGCCCCTTGCCCTGGGGTTGGTCCCATTCCGCTGTCACTGTTTCTGTAGACTCCAGACTGTCATGGGTAATAAAGCCCGGTGGCTGTCAGATTGGCTGGAACCCTTTTCTTCCAGTGATGGGTGTTGACTAAGCTTTCTGTTTGGGACACCCTTCTTGGCCTGAGTCTTTCAAGGGGACCCTCCCAGAGGCGGGATTTAGGGAGTCTGAAGACTGAGAGACGCCAGGAGGGGAAGGAAGGAGGGTGTATGGGACAAGGCTTGTTCTTTCACCACCCGGCCTGTGGGCTAGTGCACGGCCAGCCCTGAGGCCCCAGAGGAGAGTGAGTGGAGAGCTGGGACGCAGGCGAGCCTAGCCCCGCCTGGGCCTCAGGACCAAACCGGTTGAAGTCGCAGCGGGTCTCACTCCTCCCTCCTGTGGGCCGGGCTCAGTCCGGGCTCCGGGTTGGTGGGAATCTGGGGCGGGGCGAGGTGACTGAAAACCACACCAAAGACAGGCCCTGCTCCTCTTGCACGGGCGCTCTCAGATCGCAGAAGCCCCCCTGCAGAGGCCTGACCACTCGACCTGTAGCACCAGCACCATGCCCATGACACTGGGTTACTGGGACATCCGCGGGGTGAGCGAGGGGTCCGCCTATTGTCTGGGAGGGGTGCGAGGCGGGGCGTGCTGAGCACCTGGGCGGGTTCCAGAAGATGGATAGTTTTGTTTTGTTTCTTGGTACTGGGGATTGAACCCAGGAGTATTCCACCTCGGAGCTACACCCCAGTCTTTTTATTTTGAAACGGAGTCTGGCCAAATTCCTGAGTGCCTGGCTGAGGCCAGCCTAGAACCCGGGATCCTTTTGTCTCAGGCTCCTGAGTACTGGGATTACAGGCTTGTGCCACACCACAACAAATGACAGGAGATAGTTTTAAGAACTTGCAGGAGCCCTCTGCCTGTCCCTGGCAGGAGGCCTGTGCCAGCCTCTGTGTGTGTGTGTGTGTGTGTGTGTGTGTGTGTGTGTGTGTAAAACGGGGTGCTGATGTTAGGTATGGGTGGAGGCTCATTCTAGGAGGTGAAGTCATACAGTTAGGGTCCCTCCATCTCTGAACTCTAATTCTGGCATCCTTTCTCAGCTTGCTCTCCCCATCCGCCTGCTCCTGGAATACACAGACTCAAGCTATGAGGAGAAGAGATACACCATGGGGGATGGTAAGGGCACTTTCCTGGTCAGTCCCCTGCCTGGTTGGTGCCCAGCATCCCCTGCCTGGTCACCCGTCACTCAGCCTGCAGGCCTCCTGCAGCTGGACCCAGGTTCTAACACTTCCCAAAAGGTTACTCAAGCAGTACAGTCCCAGGATCAGCAATTAGCCTGGATCCCCCTTCAAGCCCTACTTAAACCTCTGTCCTTTAGGGTCCACAGCCCTTAGAATCATTCTGCCTTCCACCCTCTACTGCAAACCTTGGAACCTAAGACTGAATGGTCAGATTCCAGGTCCACTGTCTTGGGGTCTTGTCCCAGTCCCTGGGAGTGTCGCTGGGGAAGGAGGGTTGGACTCAGCGGAGGTTTGCTTTTACTTCCTGTACAGCTCCCAACTATGACAGAAGCCAGTGGCTGGATGAGAAATTCAAGCTGGGCCTGGACTTTCCCAATGTAGGTGCAGGTTTGGAGTGGTTTGGGGAAAGTGAAGGATCCCTACCTCATCTCCTTATCCAGCTTAGACTTTCTGGGATCAGCGCTTCTGCTCAACTACTCTCATTCCTGGCTGTCTACACTGTCTTTCTGTGATGGTCCACATGCCAGCTCATTTATTCATCCAACGGTATAATTATGTAGGACTTACCTTGGTCAGCTAGAATGAGTGCCAGGTCTCACATGTGCCCTAACTCAGGGAAGGGGATGCTAGCCCCTGGCATCCCACCTGACCTTCCCTGGTTGTCCATGCAGCTGCCCTACTTGATTGACGGGGCTCACAGGCTCACCCAGAGCAACGCCATCCTGCGCTACATCGCCCGCAAGCACAACCTGTGTGAGTGGGGCTGGCTGCGGGGCGTGGGGGGCCATGGTACCCCCATGGGCTTGGCTGGGGTGGTATACTGAGGGTACGTCTGTGTTGTGTGGGCTGCAGGTGGGGAGACAGAAGAGGAGAAGATTCGTATGGACATTTTGGAGAACCAGGTTATGGACACTCGGTTGCAGTTGGCCTTGATTTGCTACAACCCTGACTTTGTGAGTCCTCCCACCACCACCACCACAGTTCTGGGTCAGAAAGGGTTTGGAGGAGTTAAACTCCTTTATTCACATCTACACTAGTTCTGTTCTGCATTTGAACCTTGTGTTACTGATTCTCTAATCTTCCCTATTGCACCAACAGACTGACCCTCATAATCTGAAAATCTTGTCAAATGTATACCATGAGCCAATTATTACCCCTCTTAGGGTATAGTCCAGACTCTTTTATAATATTTAGTTCCTATATAGTAAAGTCCTGTATTCAGAAATCTCTCCACCTTTGACCTTGACCCCTGCCATGGGCACTCTTTCCCAGCTGTTCACACACCTGCCTATTCCTAGAATATAGACTAAAATTATGAGAAAAAGAATTACATGATGGGTGAATGTAATGTACCCTGGTCCTCAGACCTCTGCTAGTTTGTTCCCCCAGTGCTTTACACCAGCCATAATCAGGACCTTTTCCTAATAGGCAGCTTAGGGTCAGCCCAGGACCTCTGTCTCTTTCCCTCCTTCCTTTCAACATCAAACACTCTTCAAATTTATGCTCAAGACTCAAAAATCCATTGCATCCATTGCACCAGGTAGAACTTTGTCTCGTCTCCTCGAATACTTTAGTAATTTGCTTTCTGAGTCTACATAACATCTGAGTTGAGGGCCTGCCACCTGCTTATGGCACTCCTGGGTCTGACTCACAGGACCTGGTTTGGACCTCCAAGTCTGACAGATTCAGGAATGTCGTTGTATTCCTCTTTGCCTTTCCATCATCTCTGACAGATAGGGTCTGGTACCTGCTGGAGTCTAATGAATACTGACTATTAAGTGGAATACTGAATATTAAGTGGAAGCTGGTACCCCGACCCAGGCCCAGCCTCGGGCATGTTGGCTGCTCACCCCAGCAACTAGGCCATGACAGTACTTGTGAGGTGGCCCCTCTGCCAGGAAGCTTGTGTCTGAGGTCAGTGACAGCTGATTTCTGTCTCAGGAGAAACTGAAGCCAGGGTTCTTGGAGGGCCTGCCTGAGAAGATGAAGCTCTACTCACAGTTCCTGGGGAAGCGGCCGTGGTTTGCAGGGGACAAGGTAAAAGGGAAGGAATCGGGATGGTATTGTTGCAGGATTCAGAGTTCCGTGCCCCTCATCTCATCCTTGGCCTTTTGTAGATCACCTATGTGGATTTCCTCGCTTATGACATCCTTGACCAGCACCGTATATTTGAGCCCAAGTGCCTGGAAGCCTTCCCGAACCTGAAGGACTTCATGTCCCGCTTTGAGGTGACGCCCCTCATCCTCCTTCCTCCTTCAATGTCCTTTTTTTCTTTCTTGATTCCCATGATGCTTTCCTCGTCCTAGAGGTTAAAAAAAAAAAGAAAAACTAGCGCTTATTGAACACTGGATTTCTGCTAGGAACTGTGCTCACATGTTACATCTATTGTGTCTAATTTCTCATTACAACAACATACAAGGTAGATAGAACTACCAGTCCCATTGGACAGAGAAGGAAGCTGAGACTGTAGAGGGAAAGTCATTTGCCCCAGGTCCCAGCGCCAATGGAGGCTGTGCTGAGCTCCCTGTCAATCTCTGGTTTCTAAGGCAAATAGTCAGCGGCTGTCCCAATTTTATGCCCCAGAGGAAAACTTCAGGCTCTTGTGCAGCCTGGGTTTCCCAGACCAGGACCCAGGAGAGGAGGCGGAGCATGTGAGTGTCAATGCAGCTGGCAGTAGGGGGGCTGAGGGAAGGATAATGTGAAGACAGACAACATTCATACCTGATCTGCAGCAGGCTTTGCTCAATAAGATGCCCAACAGGGGAAGCACTGGGACCCTGGGCCGTGGTTGGTGTTGGATTGAGCACATACCTGGGTGCTGGAAGCACAGGCTGGACCTCACCCCACAGCTCAGCATGGCTCACCCTGAGTCCACTTGCTTGTCATCCAGAAAGCCTTCTTTACTTAAAGATTTGGGAAACTGAGACATTAGTTCAACAGGTTTTTCAGCCTAGAATCTGTTTTCCTTTCCTATTCCCACTTTAGGGGAGAAAGTGATGTGCTTTGTTAGCTAGTTCTCATCAGCTCTTCTTCTGGTTCTGGTGGAGTGGCCTTGGGGCTTATGCAAAAGCTGGTGTGATTGGAGGGTGGAGGGTCGGGGTGAGCTGAGGGCTGCAGTCCTAAGCCAGCTGGGCCTGACTTGCGTGAACAGGCAGCCCTGGATGTCTATGAATGGTTTAGAAATGTTCTGGACACTCATGCCTGGTAAGATGGCGCACAGCACACCTGAGTGTCTTGCAACCTGTTCTGCTGTAGCAGGGATGGAGATGAGGTCTGTTGAGGTGGTGAGATTGGGACAGGTACCAGGTAGAGAAAGTTGGGTTTTCTGATCCAGGCAAATGGTTAGAGCTGGCCAATCCTTTCTTTACGGGTCCTCCTCCTCTTCTCCACTTACATTTGGGATTTGCTGAGTCACTGGGGAGATCTGGGCTCTGCCAAGCTGCACAGGCATGTTCTCAGCCCCTTTCTTCTTCCAGATCCTTCCTCTTTGTGATTACAGACAAGCCAGGAGCCTTAGTGTGAAAAAGAACATTTGTGCAGATAAGGGGGTGAAAGGGCCTCCTGTGGGAGGATGGGTCAGGAAAGCAGCACAGCACAGAGCACAGAATTGGGAGAGACCCTACCAGGCTGCATTCAGCCCTGTCCCACTTGGTAGCCCTGCAAGAATGAGAAAGTCATTTAACCTCACGTACCTCAGGCTCCCTTCTGAGAAATGGTGATACTGGGACATATATTACAGAGTAGTTGGGTAGATTTTCTAAACTCTAGTGCATGTTTCTGTACTGGGGCTTCTAGAACCCAGTGAGGCAGCAAATCCTGAGCTCCTGCTTTTCCTTTCACACTAACAGGAACTGAAGAAGATCTCTGCCTACATGAAGTCCAGTCGCTTCCTTCCAGGCCCTATGTATTTAAAAATAGCCCATTGGGGCAATAAGTAGGAGGCTGTAATTCCAGGACATGGAGAAGGGATCTGACAGTGCACCTGCTGCCCTGAGCTGGCTCCCTGCACCCTGGCATCAGTCTTTTCATTCCTTTCTCCTTCTTTCCATTCCCCTTTCCCCTGCAAGACCTTTTCAGATCCCCCTTTTCTGCCCAACCCCTCCCCCAGTAAAGCCACCATAAGCTATAGCTCCCTACTTTAATTGAGCCAAGTCCCCTCCTCCCCTTCCTTGTCCCTGGCCCGAATCCAATCAGATAGTCCTAAGCTCTGTTTTGAGGAGCTGGACTGTCCCTGCGCTTCCCAGCACTGCCTGAAAGTTCAGTATTGCCTGGTGTGCAGCTCTGGTCTCCAGTGTGTCCCCTCCCTAGTGCTTTGTGATCCCAGTAAAGCCTGAACCTCAATTCTCCATGTCTTGCGTCATTGCCTCTCACTCTCAGGATGACTATGTTGATGTGGTTGGCTGTTCTTGTTCTGTGTCCAGAGCAGGAACTGGGGGTGGGGATATGTGTGTGGGCTTTCCATGGTTAGACAGGATATAAGGCCATTTGATGTCCCTTATCCATGTCCCTGTGTTTCTCACCCTGAAATAAATGATTTATTGGAAATATATGAATGATAAGATGAACCTCAGTGAAGCTCAAAATTTATGAATAAACTGATAAGATAAAAACTACTTATGTAATGGTTCAGTCCGAAGATAATCAAACCCACAAGCCGAAACGTTCCAACGCACCTTTATTGACAGGTTCGAACCCGGACCCAAGCACTGCAGACACAGCTGCGAGCAAGGGCCCTGAGCTCTGGGGAGGGGAAGCTTATATAGTATTAGAAGAGAGGGAGATAAGGGTTAAGATTTTACTTGACAGCCGGGCGTGGTGGCGCACACTTGTAATCCCAGTACTTTGGGAGGCGGAGACCGGAGGATCTGGGTTAGCGGCCAGCCTCAGCTCTCTCACTCTCTCCCTGTCTCTCTCTCTCTCTCTCTCTTTCTCTCTCTCTCCTTAGTGAGGCCCTCTGCAACTTAGTGAGACCCGGTTTCAAAATAAAGTATAAAAAATAGGGCCGAGGGCGTAGCGCGGAGGTAGAATGCCCCTGTGTTCAATCCCCGGTAACCACAAAAAAAAAAAAAAAAGATTTTACTTGACAAGCATAATTTTAGCAGAACAAAGCAAACGTTTATGGCACACAAAAGTTCCGTTTCCAGATACGGATGTTCCCGTTGGGCCCCCAGGATGTTCTCGTTGGGTTCCCAAAAGAGAAACTTTTATCTGAAATGTTCCTGCCTGGACACAGGAGTGGAGCTGGCTTGGGGCAGCTGCTTAGTCAAGCCATCCCCCACCCTGCTCCCGTCCTTGTAAAATGCAGACCTGGTACATTTGCAGTTTTCCTTGTCTAGTTACATTCAAGCCATATTACAAACTTAGTTATAACTCATACAAAATTATACCTACTTTTAAAGTTTTATCCTGAGTTTATTAGTACATTAGTTATTTAAGAAGAAAGGTTTAACATGTTAGGTATTCATTTAAATTATGAAATGCCCTGCTACACTTAAGCCAATATTTGTTAAATTTTAACTTGAGGATAGATGAAATAAAAATAAAAAGGAAAAATAGAAGTTAACATGAAACTAATATAAATTAAGTAGACGGATAACAATATTAAATGAGGATAAAATGGATATGAAACCAGAACAGAAGTCAGCAGACATTTTCCATAAAGGGCCAAGACTTTCTGGTCTCTGTAATCCCTCTTTTGTATCACCATTGTGTAGAAACAGCGACCATACATAATGAGTAGGTGGGAGTGTGTCCCATAGGACTTACAGACATAGATGGCTGCAACAGACAGAAAACCAAGGAACTGATTCAAACCTGGGCAAAGGACTTGAATAGGCTTTTCTCCAGAGAACAAAGAGAAAAACTGCTCAACATCACTAATCATTGGAGAAATATAAATCAAAACTACAGAGAGACTCTATCTCACACATATTACAGTGACTAACATCAAAACAGACAATGATGGCCCAAGTGCCTGGACGCCTTCCCGAACCTGAAGGACTTCATATCCCGCTTTGAGGTGACGCCCCGGTCTTTCATATTCCTTCCCTTCCCCTTTCCCCTGATGTTTTCATAGTCCTAAGTGGAAAGAAGAATAACTGGCATTTATTAAGCACTGGCTTTCTGCCAGGACCTGTGCTTAGCATCTTACATCTGTGTCAAGGTTTTCATTACAACATTCCTACAATCTCGTGGAATTACCAGGCCCATTGGACAGATAAGGAAGCTGAGGCTGTAGAGGACAAGTCACTTGCTCAAGGCCCCAGCGCCAGTGGAGGCTGTGCTGGGCTCCCTGTCAGCCTCAGGTTTCTTAGGGCAGCAGCCAGCGGCATTACAACTGACACCACAGAAATACGAAGGATCATTTAAGATTATTATGAACAACTCTATGCCACCGAATTTGAGAACGTAGAAGAAATGGATAAATTCCTGGGCACATACACCTTACCAAGATTGAATTAGGAAGAAAGAAAACCTAAACAGCAGTAATGAGCAACAATATTGAATTGATAATAGAAAGTTTCCCAGCAAACAAAAGCCCAGGACCAGCTGTTTTACCAAACATTTTTTTTTTTTTGGTACTGGGAATTGAACTCAGGGGCATTCTACCTCCAAGCTATACCCCAGCCCTATTTTCATTCCTTTCTTTCCTTCTTTCCTTTCTTCTTTCCTTCTTTCTTTCCTTTCTTCTTTCCTTCTTTCTTCCTTCCTTTCTTCTTCTTCTTCTTCTTCTTCTTCTTCTTCTTCTTCTTCTTCTTCCTCCTCCTCCTCCTCCTCCTCCTTCTTCTTTTAAATTTTTAAACAGGGTTTTGTTAAGTTGTTGAAAGTCTTGCTAAATGGCTGAGGTTGACCTCGAACCTACGATCTTCCTATCTCAGCCTCCCAAGTATAGGCATGTGCCACCCACCACACCCAGCTTCTACTAAACATTTAAAGAAGAACTAATACCAGTTCTTCTAAAAATTTTTACAAAAATAATATGGTATGCCCTACCTCTGAGCTACAACTCTAGCCCCATTTTATTTTATTTTGAAGTAGGATTTTGCTAAATTACCTGGTGCTGGACCTGAACCTGCGATCCTTTTGTCTCAGCCTCCCAAGTACTGGGATTACAGGTGGGTGCCATCATGCCCAACAGATTCTTCATTTTTCTGTGGTGCTGGTTATAATAACTCCCTTTTCATCTCCGATGTTATTTGAGTTTTTCTCTATCTATCTTAGTCTGGCTAAAGGTTTGTCATTTTTGTTTATCCTTTTGAACCTCGAGTGCATTATGCTAAGTGATATAAGTCAGTCAAAAACAGAGAAAAACTTTTTGGTTCCACTTTTATGAGGTAATTAAACTCATAAAGGCAGAAAGTAGAATGGTGGTTGCCAGGGGCCAGAAGGAAAGCGTGGGTGTGGGGGGAATGGGTAGTTATTGTTTAATGAGTAAAACTTCCAGTTTTACAAGATGGAAAGTGTTCTGGAGATGGCCGGTGACGACGGTTGCACAACAGAATGAATATATTTAATATCACTGACCTTCAAAATAGTTCAGACAGTACATTTTGTTACATGAATTTTACTACAATAAAAATTAAAAAATTAAAGCCAAAATGCAACTGGTAGCTATAGGTTCCTGATCTAAAAGCTTAAATGAAAAAGGCATAGCCACAGTAAAGCTAAAATATTAATTTGAAACTTAAAAGGGGATTAATTATGAAAGAGAAGACTCAAGATGATCAAATCCTTGTAAAATTGGGGAGATCTAAAGGAAGGCCATTGCAAATGAAAATCATTCTTAGGACACTATACTCAAAATCAGCAGGGATAAAAGCAGACACTGTGACTTCTCAGGTAGAATTGGTGTAAGGCGTGCACTTCCAACCTGGGAGACCAGAGGATTTTGTGTGGCTGGAACCTGGGAAGTCTTGCGCCTGGGATGGCCCGGTGCCTCTTGACAGCCCTCATTCTCCATTCAGTGTCTCTTGCCTTCTAGAACAGGGCAGGGCGCCGGCTCCTGGAGAAGGGCTGTCTCGTGACTGTGGTGTGCCACATTGGTCTGTGATCACCTGGTGTTCGCTGCACTTCGGTGCCCCGGGTTCCCTCATTCCCACTGTGTTAGTGGAGAACAGGTGCATGAGACCCCGAGACAGCGGCCTCTGGAGACCAGCACACCCTTGCGCCGAGCCCAGCTCCCTGGGAAGAGTCGGGGTGGTCAGGCAGCCCTGCTTTGTGGACTTCTTCAGGGACTCATGCTCTTTCCGTCTGCGGCTCTGCCATCCCCTAGGCTGCTTCCTCTTGTCCTTGGTTGAAACTGCATGGCGAGGATGTGAAGAAAGAGAGAACAAGGCCGAGGGGAGGAAGCAAGTTCATGTGAGGCCGAGCTGCTTGTGTCACAGTCAGAGGGGTCCTGCTGGTGAGATCCCGTGTGTGGCTCTAGCTAGTCACAAGACCACCTAGAGTAATGTCATCTGTGTTACACTGCCTGAAAGCACAGCCTGAGTGAGTGCGCCGGCTGCAGGGTGTGGGGACAGTGGCCACTGCACTGGGCTTCACTGGGGTGGTGTATCATCCCTAAAGAAAAAGGGGGCAGTAAAACCATGTCCCTGAATTCCTCCCTCTGTTCCCAAAAACCTAGCCAAGTTAAGGGAACAATAAGAGCAAGCCTGGGCAGGGAAGTTTAGATACATGTTATCTTGGGCCACTGGCTTTCTCTCACACACACTGGAAGCCAGGGCGAGCTAATGTTATCTGTAGAAAGGTACTTTCCCGCATAGATACCAGGACGGTTACTCCTTGTAACCGTCCTTGGGATGCCCGTTGTTCCAGCAAACTGAGCAGGTCAATGCTGATGATGTCGCTGCTTCTGCATCACAACATATAAAACCCTCTCTGAGTGGGGACGGGCATGGACCCGAGGGCACGGTGGAGAGGATATGTGTCACTGGCTGCCACTGGACAAACACTATGAGGGAGAGGCGGTGCTCCTTCACAGAGCACCATGAGTGACAGAGGTGCTTATCTGTTCAGCCTGTCACCACTAAACTCCTTAGCACAGTCACTGATCTTTTATAAGCTTCCCCCCAGTAAGTTGTATGTCACATGCTGTCTGAGCACTTCCTTTTGGTCTGTTGGCAACCTACCTGACTGTCCTGGCACAACTGGGTATGGACGTGACAGCTGGGGAGCCGAGGGTGCGTTTCTGTTGTGTGGGCCACAGGTGGGGAGGCAGAGAAGATTCGTGTGGACATCTTGGAGAAGCAGGTGATGGATGTCTCCAGTCGGCTGGCTGGAGTTTGCTCCAACCCAGACTCTCATGCCCCCTGCTGGGCTGGGCCAGGCAAGGCTTGGGTCAGGAGTCAGGACTCCTGGATTCCCGTGTATATGGGTCCCATTTCTCTTTCAATAGAGCTGCTTACCCTCCAGGATATTCCCTATGCTGCCACCAGTGTCCCTCACAGCACCAGACTGTATCAAATGAGGACTCTTATTCAGTCCCCAGCAATCCTATGGTACAGTGCAGACTCCCCAGGGTAGATGTTCAGTTTCTAGAGAGTAAAGTCTGTATTCAGAAATCTCTCCACCTCTGACTTTGCCATGGGCCCTCTCACAGCTGGTTCACATTGTCTACCTGCTCCTGGAATAACAGACTCAATCTATGTGAAAAAGAAGTACAAGATGAAGGACTGTCATGGAACCCCTGAATTCCAGCCTCCACCCCAGTGTTTCCTGGCACCATCTCCTTCACACCACCACGAATCAGCTTGGTTTCCTAGTAGGTAGTTCCAGGTCAGCCAGAGGGACTGTGTTGCTCTCCCTCATCCTTTTCACCATTGAATATTTCTCAGCTTTATGGAAACTACCAAATATATATTTCCCCGAGCTCTTCCTGCTCTTCATTCTTTCAAACTGCTCAGCATTGGAGTCCAGTCCCGCCAGGTGCTCACAGAACTCCTGTGTCCAGCCATGGGGGCTGTTTGATTATTGAGTGGTGACAGATTTGGGGATGGTGAGCTATTCCTCTTTGCCACTGAAAGAAGGGGTCTGGTACCAGTAGTGGACCAATAAATGATGATGTATTAAATTGAATTTATAGCACTTGCCCATTTCCAGTTCGGGAAAACTGGCTGCTCACTCCTGGCGGTGGCCAGGACAGCACGGGGAGGTGGCCTCTCTGCCAGGGAGCTTGGGTCTGAGGGTGGTGACAGGTGATTCCTGCTTCAGGAGAAACTGAGCCAGAGTACCTGGAGGGCCTCCCTGAGAAGATGAAGCTCTACTCACAGTTCCTGGGGAAGCTGCTGTGGTTTGTCAGTGACAAGGTAAAAGGTAGGAATCCAGAATTGTCATTGTCTCTGGAGAATAAGGTTTTGTGCCCCTCCTTAAACCTCTGCAGAGCACCTTGTGAATTTCCTCAATTATGATGTCCTTCACCAGAACTCTTTGAACTAAAGCCTTTGGACACATTCCCACCAGTAAAGGACTCCTTGCCCTCTTCCTTCATGTCCTTTTGTTCTAATTCCTTTCCAAGATACTTTCCAAACCCAGACTGAAATGAAAAAAAAACTACCATTGTTGAGCACTAGTTTCACTCCAGGACCTGTTCTTGCACTGTCAAATCTAACATTACAACATTCCTATAGGGTGGGTAAAATCACCAGTCCCATTGGACAGATAAGGAAACTGAGAATGTAGGGAAAGTCCTTGGCTCACGGTTCCAGTGCCAGTGGCTGTGCTGGGCTCCCTGTCAGACTTGGGCTTCTGAGGGCAGCAGTCAGTGACTCTCCCTGTTTTGTGCCCAAAAGAAAAGCCTCAGGCTCTGGTGCAGCCTGAATTTCCTAGCCCGGGACCCAGGGAAGGAGGTGGAGCATGTCAGCAGTGTGGATGCAGCTGTCAGTAGGAGGGCTGAGGCCAGGCTGGATTGATGTGAAGACACAGTATTCATATTTGATCTGCAGCAGGCTTTGCTCAATCGGATGCCTGACTGGGGAAGCACTGGGACCCTGGGCTGTGTTGGTGCTGGATCGAGCACACACGTGAGTGCCCCTGTTGGAGGATTTTTTCTGAAGTGTTTGTGGTGGGACTGTTACCCTTTTCCTCCTTCTTCCTCCCAGTGCCTTAGGTTTTGTATATGTGAAGGGCTTGGATGTAGTTCAGTGGTAGAGTGCCCGCCCAGCATTCATGAAGCCCTGGCTTCAATTCTAAGTGCCACCAAGGAGAAAAATTGTATTAAATTTTATATATGTGAGTTGGGGTCATACATTTATTTTCACTTGGATTCACTGCTATTTTCCTCTGAATGAAGTACAGTGTCAGGCCCACTGGGACATTCAAAAATGCTCCCCATCCTAGGACTGAGTGCAGCACGTGTAGCAGACTGTGAGGTGCCTTTGGCACCACCTGGGTGCTGGGGGAGCACAGGCTGGACTTCACCCCACAGCTTGTCATGGGTCACCCTGAGTCCACTTGTTGGTCACAAACAAGACCTACTTCATAAGAGATTTGGGAATTGGAGGCATTCCTGCAACAGGTTAGTGATGTGCTCTCTTAGCTAGTCCTAATCAGCTCTGGTTCTGGTCCAGGCTGAGTGGCCTTGGGGATTGTGCAAGAGCTGGCATGAGCATGGGGAGGGAGGGCGAGAGTGGAGAGCTGAGGGGCTGCAGCCTGAGGCCTCCCAGGTTTTGGCCTACTGGGTGTAAGCAGCCCTGGGTTATTAAATACTCCAGAACTGATCTGGGCTGTCACTGTCCTGGTGAGATGGCAAACAACATATCTGAGTGTCACTGAGACTGGTCTGTAGCAGGGCTAGAGGTGAGGCGGGTTAGGGCACAGCGAGACTGGACTCATGAATCCGGTGCAGCAGTCTGGACTTTCTGAGTCGGGGGAATGATAGAGCCAGCTCAGCCTTTGGTGCTTGCTCAGGGGTCCTGTCTGATTTCATCCAGGCTTTGCTGAGTCAGCTGGGGAACCTGGGCTCCCCTCTAAGTTGCACGGCCGTATTTTGCACCCTTTTGTCTTCATATGTTCTTTAGGGTTAAACCCAGATAACCAAGAAGTATCCCTGTGAAAAGTAGGTTGATTGTGAAGACAGCGAGTGACAGGGCAGGAGGAGAGGGCAGCAGAGAGAACACGGAATTGGAGAGACAGACTAGGCTGCACTTAGCCCTGTCCCACCTACTAGCTGTGTGAGCGTGAGGAAGACAATTAACCTCTCTGTACCTCGGTTCCCTCCTGAGAAACAGTGATGGTAAGACCAATCCTTCAGGATTGTTGAGTTGGTTTCCTAAACCTACATTGTAATTTCTAGTGGGTATAAAGCACCTTCTATGGTGTGCAGTCTCCCCTTAGTCACAAGAACTCAGCGTTCCCTTCCAGAGCTGGGACCTGGGCCCGCTGTGCTGTGCTCAGTTCTGGAGTCTCTCGTGGTGAGGCTGCCCCTGGAGTGGGGCTGCGTCAGCCCCGTGGGCAGCGGCCTGAGCTCCTGCCTCCTCTCTCCACTCGCAGGGCCTGAAGAAGATCTCAGCCTACATGAAGTCCAGCCACTTCCTCCCCAGACCTGTGTTCACAAAGGTGGCAACATGAGACAACAAGTAGGGCCTTGAAAGGACACGGAGGGGAGTGTGGAGCCCATCCTCCTCCTGCTGTGCAGGGCCCTGGGGAGCAGCCGGAGCCCCTGCAGCCCTGACATCATCTTTTCATTCTTTCTTCTTTTCATCCCCTTCTCATGCCAAGGCCTCATTGGTCCTCTTTTCTCCCAGTAATCCCTGTCCTGCTCAGGCTCTTTAAAGCCTCAGCTCATTTTCCTTCTCATCAACCTCCCCTCCCAACGTTAGCGTGTCCTGCACTAACGCCAGCGTGACCATCGTGCCAGGCAGTGGCTGTGTCTGCTTTGGGGACACTGCCCGGCCCTCCCCTTGGAGCTCAGCCCCGCGCTCTGCCCGAGGAGCAGTGTGGCCCCGTGTGCAGCCCTGCTCCGTGGTGCCGGCCATGCCACAGCCCGTCTCACCCCAGTGGAGCCCGAACCACACTCGCTCTGCCTTTGTCTCCCTACACTGGCCACCTGCACTGCTGCTTCGTGGGGACTGGCTGGTGCCCCTGGCGGTGGCTGGATTCACAGGGACTGTGGCAGGTCTGAAGGGCTTTGACACTTCCTGGTCCCATCTGTGACACCCTCAGAGCAGGCAGCCCAGGAGACTCTCTAGAGAGCAAGGCCGCCCCTTCCTGGGCCTGGACAGTCCTTTCCTCCCGCAGGGACACCCAGGCTTTCCCCAGGAGGCAGGGTCGTGGGTCTCAGGGAGCAGGGACCAGGGGCTGGAGTCCCCAGCAGGACACCCAGGCCCTCCTTGCCTTTCACATGGCGTGGCTGCACCACATGTGTTAGGTCCCCAGCATCCTGTCTGTACCCCTCCTCTCCTATGCCTTCAAGGCGTCCTCCCTGGCCTGCTGCACAGCTGTCATCCCACCATCTTTCTTGGTTAATCCCTTACCTCACTAGGCCCCTGTGAAATAAATGTCTTCAGCCCTTGGGTAACTAAAAATGTCTCAGCCTGGTGGTATGTGATGAATTAAGCCTCATGATGTAGAACTGTAGGTGGGCCTTTGGTCTTCAGATGGGTTTGCTCCTTTCTGGAACTGAGCATTGCTGATGAGAAGGCTGAAGAGTCAGACTCGAATCCCTCTGTGGATGGACTTCTCCATGCTTACGATGGCCTCCTTTGTCCTTCTGAGGTCCCCAAGTCAAAGGCCTGTGTGGGATGTGGCAGGCTGATATCATTACACTACTTCACATCTTTTTACAAATGTTTCCAGTGAAGGCTTCCTGCACTCAGATTTATGAATCACCAGTCCTTCAGCTGCATCACAACCTCTGAAATACTTTAAATCACACTGTAGAAAAAGCTTCAAAAGAAGTTTCTGGTAGCTGAGCTCAATGATTCCTATGTATGGTGCCAGAATGAGTTGTTTAATTTGTGGGTAGGGGTGTTATTCAGCTTTCCATCACTATAGCAAAATACCTGAGATAATGAACATATAAAGACCTGTAATCTAGCTACTCAGGAGGCTGAGACGGGAGGACTGCAATTTCGAGGTTAGCTTTGGCAACTTAGCAAGATCCTATCTCAAAATAGAAATACAAAGGGCTGGGAGTGTAGTAAGGGGTGGCAGAAGGCAGAAGGTTTATTTTGGATCATGGTTTTAGAGTTTCCACCCCTTGATCTAGTGGACCCTTTGCTTTTTTACCCCTGGAAGGGTGCCGGATGGCAATAGAGAGGTGTTTGAAACTGTGCCGACTGTGTGCCTCATGGCAGGAAACAAAAAAGGGGGAAGGCACTAGGGTCCCACAGTTCCCTTTGAGGGCATGCCCCAGTGGCCTAAGTACCTCTTAGTAGGTCCCATTTCCCAAAGGTTCCACCATCTCCCGATAGTGTCCCCCTGATGACCAAGCCTTTAACACAAGAGCCTTTTGGGGCATGCAAGATCCAAATGACAGCAGTAGGTATTCAGGGAAGGCTCAGGGGAGAGATATTATTGCTAATCTAGATATTATTATCTCTAATCCAAAAACTATATTATCTAGAAATGTATGTCCAAAACTAGGTCAATACTTGTATAGGAATTTCCTAAAAGTAAAAATCCAAATGGCCAATAAGTATATGAAAACATGGTCAACACCGCTAGATACCTGATGCCAGTCTGACTCAAATCTGCTTGCAGTTGGCTGACTGATTTCACTGAAGATTGTTTTGTTCTTCTGAGTTCTCTAAGTTGAAATCTATGTAGGAAGCTCCAGGATGATTTTATTTTCCCTTCACACTCTTCCAGGAATACTCTAAGCATAGGCTTCCTGCACCCTGCTTCATCAATCACCATTCCTTCATCTGCACTGTATCTTCTTGAAGTGATTTTATATCATAGGGTAGAGTGAGCTGCTTCAGAGGAAATTTCTAGTAGTTCATCATTTCTTTTTTCTTTTTTTTTTTTTTTGGTACTGAGGATTACACTCAGGGGTGTTCTACCTCTGAGCTACAGCCCCAGCCCTTTTTAATTTTTACTTTGAAATAGGGTCTTGCAGCTAGGTGTGGTGGTGCACACTTGTAATCCCAGTACTTGGTAGGCTGAGACAGGAAGATCACAGAAAGATATGTTGCTTTTGTAGGTCAAGTATTTAGGCAAGACCCATCTGGGAGAAAATATTGCAAGTAAATTAAGGTCTTTTCTCCAAAAACTATGTATCCAGAAACACACACTTAAAAAAATGGGTTAAGCCTTGTACAGGCATTTCCCATAAGTATATATCCAAATGGTCAATAAGCATGTGAACACATGATAAAAGCATTAGATAGCAGAGTAATTATAAGTGCTATAAAAGCTGATGATAAGGTTCTAGTATATAACCACTACAATGGTTAATATTAACAGAAGCAATAGTAATTGGTGAATTTATTGAGTCACTGGAACTTTCATACATTGCCCTCACTTGTTGGGCAACCACTTTGGAATATTGGCAATATCAACTAAAGCAAAAAACGGAAGTACCTATAGCCCAGGAACACCACTGAACTGGAATGAGGACTTGTATCTTCCCAGAGTCGTGTATGATATTGCTGAAAGCAGTTTTATTTTGAACAGCTCCAAACTGATAGCAACCCAAATTCTATCAACAGAAGATGAACAAATGAAAAGTGGTTTGTTAATAAAATTCCATTATTCATATAGTGGAATACTATAGTACAATGAAAATAATGTGCTAATGCTACCTACAACAACATGGATGCGCCTCACAGACATGAAATGATGTTGAGTGAAAGGATCAGAACATGATAAAGTATATCCTGCATTATTTCATTTACATAAAAATCAAGATGAAGGAAAATTATTCCATGGTGATAGTGGTTACATGAATGATGACCTTGGTAGGGACTAGAAGGTTGCCTATCGAAGGGACTTGAAATGGTTTGAATTTGAATGTCCCCATAGCCCTCATGGAAATAAGGTAGCAATGTTGGAAGTGAGGCTTGGTTGATAAGGAGAGGTTCCTGGGGGTGTGGCCGTGATGATGATTATATGGTTCCTCCTCCTCCTGCTCTCTCACTCTCTGTTTCCAGCCTCCATGATGTGAAAAAAGAGCCCCTACTCTCTCCCTCTCTCTGCTTCCTGCCACCATGCCCTGGGCTCTGCAGATATAACCCAGCCTAACATGGACTGAAACTCCAAGATCTTCAAAAAATTGTGAGCAAATAAATCTTCCTTTCTCTAAGTTGTGTGGTCAGTTGTCTTGGATTATAGCAGTGAGAATATTGACTGAGACAGAAATTAGTACCAGAGGAGTGGGGTCACAGCTATTTCTAAGTCTGACCATATGAACTGTGAGTCTTTGGAACTGGTTTGTGAGAGGAAGTTGGAAGGGCCAGAATGAGACTGCACTCAGATTTTTGGAGGGCAAAGAGGACTCCATGGGAAAATGGAGTAGCAGTAACACCCATTACATTCTGGCAAAGAACTTATCAGCATTTTGCCCATGACCTTTGTGTGAGGCTGAATTTAAAGATGATGGACTGATTAAACTGGCGGAGGAAATCTCAAAACAGAAAAGTATCCAAACTGCATTATGGATATTGATGTCTGCATTCAGTGAATTGTACACTAAATTTTGGGAACAAAAATTAAATCAGGGAGGATTTGTGATTTTGCAGCTTGGCCAGAAAGGCATATGTAAAATCAGGACCCAGAGAGATGAGGTTATGGAAGATAGTAAGATGGATGAAAGGAAGGAAGAAGTGGTGGCCATGATGGAGGCAGGGCCAGTTGTGGCCCAGATGGAGCTGTGGCCCAGATGGAGGTAGGTCCCATGGCTGCGATTGAAAAGGGCCCAGCGGCAATGATTAAATAGGGCACAAGTACCTTTCCTCCTGGTGGTCCATCTTGGTGCTCATGTAATGCTAGCTTTGCTGGGAAAAAAGGTCATGGAGTCTTCCTCCAGATTTCAAAGGAAGGCCAGGGAAGCCAGGCAACATGTGGCAGGGTCAGAATCCCCGCAAGCAGGCCTGAATGGGGCAATTTGTGAAGCTGTGAGGACAAAGCCAAGGTTACAAGGAAAATCCCTGAGATTTAGAGATGCCAGAAATGTGGACCAGCAACAAGGAAAGACTGCTAACTGTGAGCCATGGAGACAGGCTAGAAGAGCCAGTATGTTTCCCATTGCAATCAACCAGGCTGTAGGGACAGGGCTGCCAAGTCCCCAATCACATCCCACCACCATGTGCTCTGGATGCCAGAAATGAAGCTGCAGGATCAACTGCTTGCCCTGCTGGATTTTGATACTATTTTGGTTTCATTCCTTCTTTCTATGGCCCTATTTCTTCCTTTTTGAATGCAAATGTTTACTCTTTGCCATTGTACATTGGATGTATATAACTTCCTTTTTGTTTTTACAAGGGCTCACAGTCAAGAGTTTACCTTGAGTCTCAGAGGAGACTTTGGACTTTTGAGTGAGGCTGGAACTTAACTGTTAAGATTATGGAATTCTTGGCAATGGACTGAATGCATTTTGCATTGTGAGGTGACTGTGACAGCTAAGGGACCAGGGGTGGAATATAATGGTTTGGTTTTAGAATATCCCCCTAGCCCTCATGGAACCAAGGTAGCAATGTTGGAAGTGGTGTTTGGTTGTTAAGGAGGAGTTCCTGGGGGTATGGCTTTGGTGATTGTATGATTCTTCCTCCCCTCCACCCTCACTGTTTCCAGCCTCCATGATGTGAGAGCAGAGCCCTTGCTCTCTCCCTCTCTCTGCTTCCTGCTGCCATGTCCTGCTCCACAGATGTAACCTGGCCTGACATGGACTGAAACTCCAACATCTCCAAAAAACTGAGCAAATAAATCTTCCTTCCTCTAAGTTATATGGTCAGTTGTCTTGGATTACAGCAGTGAGAATGTTGACAGAGACAGGACTTATAGAATGATGGAATTATTCCATAAGGGTGGTGATTACATAAAGTATACAAATGTCAAAACCCATGTCTTTATTGTTTGCTTCCTCCCTTAGGATGTCAACGGCAGGTGGGCATGGGTTTTGGTCTCTTTTTCTTTACTGGTTTTATAGGTATTTGCATAATACCTAGAATAGCCCTCAACCATATTAGGCATGAGGCATTCAATGAATAATTATTAAGCAAAATATTTTTTTCTTTTGTGATATAACTTCAAATTCTCTTTTAATTTTTTTTTTGTGTGTGTGGCACTGAGGATTGAATCCAGGGGCATTCTACCTCCAAGCTCCACCCCCAGCCCTATTTTATTTTTATTTTGAAACAGGGTCTTGCTAGGTTGATTAGTCTCACTTCTTGCTGAGGCTGTCCTCGAACCTGTAATCCTCCTGTCTCAGCTTCCCAAGTACTGGGATTATAGGCATGTGTCACCTTGCCCGACTTCTTTTGATTTTTATTGATTCCTACTTCTTTGGGTAGGTGAGATTGTCATGTGTATATATTCTTAGGTTCTTCTTTTCTTTTTAACATTTTTCTGGAAAATATGTGATTTTTGGCAGTCCACATGCATGCCTACTTCTAATTTTTAATGGGTACCTAGTATTTTTTTTCCTGTAGATATAGTTTGCATAGTCTTCTCATGCTATTGGACATTTGGATTTTTCTAAAATTTTACCATGTTGTATAGCATTCTAATTGTCTTTTAATTAATTGATTTCCTTGTTTTTGGTTACTTTATCAGGGAAGATCCCACCCCCAAAGTGGGCACTACAAGTCAAGCATAAGAATAGTATGCTATTATAATAGATGATGTGAGCCAGGCGTGGTGGCATACACTTGCAATCTCAGTATTTGGGAGGCTGAGACAGGAGGATCGCAAGTTCACAGCCAGCATCAGCTACTTAGTGAGGCCGTCTGCAACTTAGTGAGACCCTGTTTCAAAAATAAAAGAATAAAAAATAGGGCTGGTGGTGTAGCTCAGAGGTAGAATGCCTCTGGTTTTAATCCCTAGTACCATAAAAAAATAATAATAGATGATTTGAATGCTCTCTAGTGAGCATGAATTTATTTATGGTTCCACAAAGAATGCTATGGATCTCTTTCTGCACTACCTTAGCCATTTGGAAGATCACTATTTCACAGTATGGTACTTTTATAGGTTTATAATAATATTTGACATTTGCTACCCTGACCTCTTATTAATCAGTTATTAGTTGTGTACATGTCCGTTGGATGAATTAAAATATTATTCTACTTATAGAGTTAGTTTGGAATAATTCCCTCCTGTTCAATTTTTTTTGTAATAATTGAAGACAAGTGGTACTAGTTCTTCCTTAAATGCTTGATAGAACTCAGCAGTGAGGCCATCAGTTCTGGCCTTTCTTCTTTTTTTGTACTGGGGATTGGACCCAGAGACATTCTACCTCTGAGCTACACCCCCAGGCCTCCTCCCTTTTTTTTTTTTTTTTTTTGAAGCAGGGTCTCACTAAATTCTCAAGGATCTCCCTAAGTCACTGAGGCTGGCCTCAAACCTGAGATCCTCCTGTCTAAGCCTCTCAAGTACTGGGATTATAGGCATGTGCCACTACACCCTGCTCTGTGCCTTCCTTTGATGGGAGATTTTATCCTACGAGGCCAGTGGTACTCTGATACAAAAACCAGACAAAAAAAAAAAAACAACACATATGCAAAGAAAGCTATAGGCCAATATCTTTGATAAATGTGGATGCCAAAATCTTCAAAAATAAGTGCTAGCAAACCAAATTCAGTGGTATAATAAAACAATTACTCATGATGATAAACTGGGATTCACATCAGAGAATCAAGTGTAGTTCAAAATATACAGATCAATATATATGTGATAGGGTTAGGGTTAGTACTGGGAAGGGAGAAAAAATATGATATATCACATCAACAAAATCAAGGACCAAACCATATAATCATGTCAACAGATGTAGAAAAAGCATTTGATAAAATTCGACATCTCTTCATGGAAAAAACTTAGTTGTAGAAGGGACATACCTCAATGCAATAAAAACCATCTATGACAAACCCACAGCTAACATCATGTCAGCTTTGTTTTCACTGTTGTGAAAGCTTTTCCTATAAGATTTGAACTGCACAAGGTTGCCCATTTCTACCATTTTCATTCAACATAGTGTGGAAGTCCCAGCCAGAGCAATTAGACAGGAGAAAGAAATAAAGGGTTTCCAAAATGGAAAGGAAAAAGTCAAATTGTCCATGCTTGCAGATGACATGGTCTTATGTAGAAAACCCAAAGGAATCCATGAAAAAGTTATTAGAACTAATAAAAAATTTCAGTAAAATCGCAAGATACAAAATTAACATACAAAAATAAGTAGTGTTTTGATATACTAAAAGTGAATTATCTGAAAAAGAAATAAAAAAGCAATCCCATTTACTACAGAAAAATTAAGTAAAACACCTAGGAATAACTTTTTCTTTTTGCAGTACTGGGGATTGAACAGTAATCCCAGTACTTTAGGAGGTGGAGACCGGAGGATCCGGGTTCGTGGCCAGCCTCAGCTGTCTCTCTCTCTCTCTCTCTCTCTTTCTCTTTCTCTCTCTCTCTCTCTCTTTCTCTCTCTCTCTCTACTTAATGAGACCCTCCGCAACTTCGTGAGACGCGGTTTCAAAATAAAGTATAAAAAATAGGTCCAGGGGTGTAGTGCGGAGGTAGAACGCCCCTGGGTTCAATCCCTGGTACCGCAAAAAAAAAAAAAAAGAGAGAGAGAGATTGAAGCAGCAATAAAGAGCCTACCATCAAAGAAAAGTCCAGGTCCAGATGGTTTCCCAGGTGAATTTTATAAAACCTTTACAGAGCAACTAATCCCAATACTCCTCAATCTATTCCGTGAAATAGAAAGAAACAGGACCCTCCCAAATACATTCTATGAAGCCAACATCACATTGATACCAAAACCAAATAAAGACAGTTCAAGAAAAGAAAACTACAGACCTATATCATTGATGAACTTAAACGCAAAATTTCTAAACAAAATACTAGCAACGCGCATTCAAAACCACATCATGAAAATCATACATCATGACCAAGTCGGTTTCATCCCAGGGATGCAAGCCTGGTTCAACATATGAAAAACAATCCATGTAATCCACCACATAAACAGAACTAAAGACAAAAATCGCATGATGATTTCAATTGATGCTGAAAAAGCATTTGACAAAATCCAACACCCATTCATGATAAGAACACTACAGATAATAGGAATAGAAGGAACATACCTCAACATCATAAAGGCAATATACAATAGGCCCACAGCCAACATCATACTGAATGGGGAAAAACTTCGAGAGTTCCCTTTAAAAACAGGAACAAGACAAGGATGTCCGTTGTCACCACTCCTTTTCAATATAGTACTCGAGACTCTGGCCAGAGCAATAAGGCAAGAAAAGGAAATAAAAGGAGTACAAATAGGAAAAGAGGAACTGAAACTATCTCTATTTGCAGACGACATGATATTATACTTAGAAGATCCAACAAACTCAACTAAAAGGCTCATAGAACTGATCAACAAATTCAGCAAAGTGTCTGGATACAAAATCAATCTTAAAAAATCAGAAGCTTTTCTGTATGCCAACCATAAACCCACTGAAAAAGAATTCCGGAAGACATTCCACTCACGATATCCCCCAAAACAATAAAATACTTGGGAATAAACTTAACCAAGGAGGTAAAAGACATCTACAAGGAAAACTTTAAAACATTGAAAAAAGAAATTGAAGAAGATCTTAGAAGATGGAAAGATCTCCCATGCTCTTGGGTAGGCAGAATAAATATCAAAATGGCCATTCTCTCAAAAGTGCTCTACAGATTCAATGCAATACCCATTAAATTACCAAAGTCATTCTTCACTGACATTGATATTTCTATGTCAGTGACATAGAAATGTCCTTAAATTCATT
Source organism: Glis glis (assembly GCA_004027185.1). Lineage (NCBI taxonomy): Eukaryota > Metazoa > Chordata > Mammalia > Rodentia > Gliridae > Glis > Glis glis. The sequence continues at coordinate 7,166 of PVJS01019380.1, read as the reverse complement.
TGGAACAACAAAAAACTCAGAATAGCCAAAGTAGTTCTCAGCAACAAGAACCATGCAGGAGGTATTACAATACCTGACGTCAAACTATACTACAAAGCCATTGTACAAACAGCATGATATTGGCACAAAGGCAGACACATAGACCAATGGAGCAGAATAGAAGACTCTGAAACAAATCCACACACTTTCATCCAATTGGTTTTTGACAAAGGAGCTAAAAACCTTACTGGAAAAAAAGATAGGCTCTTCAACAAATGGTGCTGGCAAAACTGGCTAACCATTTGCAGAAAAATAGAAATAAACCCCACTTTCTCACCTTGTACAAGAGTCAATTCAAGATGGACCAAAGACCTAGAAATCAGACCAGAGACCTTGCAGCTACTTGAAGAGGGCATAGGCCCGACACTTCAACACACAGGCACAGGTAAAGACTTCCTCAACAAGACCCCAAAGGCACAGGAAATTAAAATGAGGATCAATATGTGGGATTGCATTAAACTGAAGAGCTTTTGTGCAGCAAAGGAAACAATCAAGAACCTCAACAGAGAGCCGACAGAATGGGAGGATTTTTGCCAGCTACTCCTCTGATAGAGGACTAACACCTAGAATATACAGAGAACTTAAAAAAAATTACCACTAAAACCACAAATAATCCAATCAAAAAATGGGCAAGTGAACTAAATAGACACTTCACAGAAGAAGAAATACAAATGACCAATAAATGTATGAAAAAATGTTCAACATCATTAGCAATCAGAGAGATGCAAATCAAAACTACCCTGAGATTTCACCTAACCCCAATTAGAATGGCAATCATTAAAAACACAAACAACAACAAATGCTGGTGAGGATGTGGAGAAGTAGGAACTCTAATATAGTGTTGGTGGGATTGCAAATTAGTGCAACCACTTTGGAATACAGTGTGGAGAATCCTCAGAACAATGGGAATGAACCTACCATATAACCCAGCAATACCACTTCTAGGCATCTACCCAAAAGAACTAAAACCAAACTACCAGACTAATGCATGTATGTCTATGTTTATAGCTGCACAATTCACAATTGCCAAACTCTGGAACCAGCCAAGGTGTCCATCAACAGATGAATGGATTATAAAACTATGGGATATGTACACAATGGAATTTTATGCAGCCATCAAGAAGAACAAAATTACATCATTCACAGAGAAATGGAGAGAACTGAAGAACATTATGCTAAGTGAGATTAGTCAGTCACAAAGAGTGAAAAGTCAGATGTTCTGCCTAATATGTGGGAGCTAGGGAGAATGGACTTAGAAGGGACTCCAGACAAAGAAGGAGAAAACTTTAGTTGAACAAAGAAGGCGGCCTGAGGGAGATGGGAGGGGGGAAGAGGGAAATACACTAATGCACACGATGTAGTTACACAAACTTATTAGAGTCAATCACTATGCTGACCACGGAAAGGAGGGAAGGGGGAGGGAATAGGGTGGGATTTGAGGGAGGGTTAAATGAACAATGTGTGCATGCATGCTTCTGATACCCTGACACTTATCAAAATGTATAACTACAATGCACCAATAAATGAAATGAAATGAAAAAAATATTATGAAGAACAAGAAAGAATACAAGGGAGGAAAGTATTGAAACTTGCATCCATACATTTCAGAAACCAAAAGTTGATTCTCTAAAGTCTTCAGCTACATTGATAGAGCATTATTAGTCAAGCAACATAAACAAAAAGAGAAATAAGTTAATAAAAATAAGAACTAAGAAAAAGACTTAAAAATCATGACAAATAATTTCTCAAATTAGGGAAGCATTTTTTTTCTCAGCTATGTGTTAATTTTACAACCAAGTAGAACAAACACAAACAACAAAATTTGTTAAAAGAAATTAAGATCTGAATGAGGTCAAAGTGCATCATAAAGAAAAATAAATAAATAAGACATGTATTCCTCAGGAATTTGTGGCATGAATTTTCAAAGCTTTCCAAAAAGGAGTATGTTATATAAATTGTCTTAAACTATTCACAAGTATGGCTTCAAAGACCGGACCTGGGAAGAGAGCACAGTGAGCATGATTATAAAGCACTATTGTCCCTATGGGTCTGAATCCACAATCAGGCATGGCATCTTGGAGAGGGGATAGAGTGTTTTGGTTCTAGTTGCTTTTGTTCGCCTACACAGCATGCTGGGAGGAGTCAGATGGAAAAGGGTGTGGAGAGGGAGAGAGAAAGGAGGAGGCGAAGTAGTGTGGACAAAGTGGGTAGCTGTAGTACACAGGAGTTCTTTGTGCTCTTTTTGCAAATTTTCTCAAAGTCTGATATTACATAAAAATACAAAGTTAAAAAATACACTTACCACGTGATCCATCACACATATTTGGTGTGTGTGTGTATGTGTGTGTGTGTGTGTGTGTGTGTGTGTGTATGTGTGTGTGTGTGTGTGTGTTACTGAGGATTGAACCAGGGGCATTCTACCTCTGAGCTATACCTCTAGTCTTATTTTATTTTAAATTTTGAAACAGGGTCTTACTGAGTTGCTGAGGCTGGCTTCCAACCTGTGATCCTCCTGTCTTAGCCTCCCAAGTACTGGGATTACAGGCATGTACCACTATGCCTGGCATACAAATATTATTAATTGAAATAAGTTCCACCTCACAAGACTTCCTTTAACTATATGAATTGCATCTTGAAATTCATTCTATTTTTATTTATTCTATTTTTATTTTTTAGCATTTTAAAGTTTATTTTTAAAGTTTCATTTGCAACTGACACATAATAATTGTACATATTTATGGGGTACAGTGTGATTTTTTTTAATTAAAAAATTTTTTCAGTACTAGGATTCAAGCCCTGGCCTCTCCCTTACTAGGCAAGCACTATACCACTGAGCTTCCTCCCAGTCTGTGTGATGTTTTGATACATGGATATGTTGTGTGATAATCAAATCAGGGTATTTAGTATATCCATCATTTTTAATATTTATCATTTCTTTGTGAAGAGAACATTAAAAATCCTCTAATTATTTTGAAATATACAATATATTATTAACCAATATTACCCTACTGTAAAATAGAACACCAGTTATTCCTCCTAACTGTAATTTTGTACCCATTGCTGATCAATGCAGATCCATCCCCCCAGCTCTAATAATCACTATTGTACTCTGTACCTCTATAAGATCAGAGATTTTTAGACTCCACAAACGAATGCAATCATACATTAATTGTCTTTCTGTGCCTGGCTTATTTCACTTAGCATAACATTCTCCAGGTTCATCCATATTGCCATAAATGACAGAATTTCATCCTTTTAATGACTGAATAGTATCCCATTGCATTTGTGTACGACATTTTCTTTACCCATCACCTGTTAATGGACAATGTGGTTGGTTCCATATCTTGGCTGTTGTGAATAGTGCTTCAATAAACCTGAAGTGCAGCTATCTCTTCAAAATATTCATTTTGTTTCCTTTGGCTCAATAGCCAGCAGGGATATTGCTAAATTATATAGTAGTTCTTTTTTTTAACTCCATACCTCCATGCTGTTTTCTACAATGACTGTACTAATTTACAGTCCCACCAACAGTATAAAGGGTTCCCATTTCTCCACATCCATGCCAGTGTTCATTGCATTTGTCTTTTCTATGATAGCCACTGTAATTGGGTGAGGTGGTCCTCCTTGTGATTTTGATTTGCATTTCCCTTATGACTAGTAATGTTGAGTGCTTTTCATATACCTGTAGGCCATTTGCATACTGACTTTAAAGAAATGTCTATTTGTGGGTTTTTGTTTTGTTTTGTTTTGCCCATTTTTAAATCAGATTACTTGAAAGGCATTTTGGGTTTTTGTTTGTTTTGTTTTTGTTTTTGTTTGTTGTTGTTTGGATTTCTTTGGTTTGGTTTTGTAATTTGAAATCTTTGTATATTCTGGACATTTACCCCTTGTCAGATGCATAGTTTGCAAATATTTCTCTCCTATCCCACAGGTTGTTTCTTCACTCTGTTGTTTCCTTTATTGTGCAGAATCTTTTTAGTTTGATGTAATCTCATTTGTCTATTTTTACTTTGGTTACCTGTGCTTATATGTTCTTATCCTCAAAAAATCCTTGCCCATACCATGGAGCCCTTTCCCTATGTTTTCTTCTAGTAGTTTTGTGGTTTGAGTGACTTTTAGTCTATTTTAAGTTGATTTTTCTGTATGGTCAGAGATAGGAGTCTACTTTCATTTGTCTGCTTGTAGATATCCAGTTTTCCCACCACCATTTGTTAAAAAGATTGACTTTCTCCATCTTGGCACCTTTGTTAAAATAATTTGGCTGAGCTAGGCATGGTGGCACATACCTGTAATCCCAGTCCTTGGGAGGCTGAGACAGGAGGATCACAGTCTTGAGGCCAGCCTCAGCAACTTAGCGAGGCCCTCTGCAACTTAGTGAGATCCTGTTTCAAAATAAAAAATAATATTGGGCTGGAGGTGTAGCTCAGAGGTAGAATGCCCCTGGGTTCAATCCCCAGCACCACCAAATCATCATCATCATCATCATCATCATCAGTTGGCTATAAGTGCATGAATTTATTTCTGTGTTCTATAGTCTTTTGATTGGTCAGTGTATCTATTATCATGCCAATACCATGCTGTATGTTTGCTGCAGTTGTGTAGGATAGAGCTTTAACACTAGGTAATGTGATGTCTCCAGCTTTTTGTTCCAGATTGCTTTGACTATCAAGGTTCTTTTGTGTTCCATAGGAATTTTAAGACTGTTCTTTTTTCTATTTCTGTGAATAATGCCATTGATATTTTGATAGGGATTACACTGAATCTGTAGATTGGTTGGGGTAATATGGACATCTTAATATTAATTCTTCTAATTCATGAATATAGACATTTTCTATATATTTTCTATCTATATAGACATATGTTTCTATTTTTTGTGTCTTCTTTAATTTCTATCATAAATGTCTTATAGGTTTCATTATAGAGATCTTTCATCTCCTGGTTAAAGTTATTTATAGCCAGGTGTGGTGGCACACACTTGGGAGGCTGAGACAGGAGGATCACAAGTTGGCGGCAAGCCTCAGCTACTGAGTGAGGCCCTCCACCACTTAGTGAGACTCTGTTTCAAAAATAAAGAATAAAAAAATAGGGTTGGGGGTGTAGATCAGAGGTAGAAGCAGCCCCTGGCTGCTTCAATCTCTTTAATTGCTATTGGTTGATTTAAATTTTCTATATCTTCTTGATTCAAATTAGGAAGGTTGTACATGTCTTGAAATTTGTCAGTTTCTTCTAGGTTTTCCATTTTGTTGGAGTATAGTTTTTCAAAGTAGTTTCTGATAATCCTCTGGGTTCCCATGCTGTCAGTGGTAATATCACCTTTTTCATCTCTTATTTTAGTAATTTGGGTTGATTCTCTCTTTCTTTTGGTTAGGTTGGCTAGTGGTTTATCTATCTTGTTTATTTTTTCAAGGAACCAGCTTTTGGTTTTGTTGATTTTTTGTATTTTTTTATTCTCTACTTCATTGATTTCTGCTCTGATTTGAATAATTTCCTGTCTTCTACTGGCTTTGGGTTTAGACTGTTCCTGTTTTTCAAGGGCTTTGAGCTGTGTCATTAGGTTATTTGGTGATTTTCTGTTCTTCTTATGTGGGCACTCAGTGCTATGAATTTTCCTCTTAATACTGCCTTCAGGGTGTCCCAGAGATTTTCTTATTTTGTGTCTCTGTTTTTATTTGTTTCTAGGAATTTCTTAATTTCTCCCATTATTTCTTCTCTGACCCATTCCTCATTCAGCAGTGTGGTGTTCAGTCTCCACGTGTTTATGAGGTTTCTTTGGGTCTTCTTATAGTTGATTTCTAGTTTCATTCCATTATGGTCTGAAAAGACGCAAGGGATTATGTCACAAATTTTGAACGTGCTAGTACTCACTATGTGGCCTAGAATATGTTCTACTTTAGAGAAGATTCCATGAGCAGCTGAAAAAAATGTGAATTCACCTGTAGTTGGGTGGAATATTCTGTATGTGTCTAGTAGGTCCATTTGGTTTATGGTGTTTCTTAGGTCTGAGGCATCTTTACTGACCTTTTGTCTTGAAGATTGGTCTAGTGGTGTGAGAGAGGTGTTGAAGTCTCCCAATATTATTGTATTGGGATTCATGTGTGATTTAATGTCACAAAGAGTTTCTTTTATGAAAGTGGTTGCACCTATGTTTGGGGCATAAATGTTGACTATTGTTATATCATCTTGCTGGATTGTTCCTTTTACCGGTAAGAAATGACCTTCTTTTTCCCTTCTGATAAGTTTAGGTTTGAAGTCTAATTTGTCTGATATCATATTTGCTACTCCTGCTTGTTTTCGAGTTCCATTAGCGTGGATTACCTTGCTCCATCCCTTCACCTTTAGTTTGTGCGTATCTTTACTTGTAAGGTGTATTTCTCACAGGCAGCATATAGATGGATTGTGATTTTTAATCCATCTTGCCACCTTATGTCTTTTGATTGGGAAGTTGAGGCCATTTATATTCAGTGTGATTATTGAGAGATGGGTTTTAATTCCTAACATTTTGAGTTTTAATTTCTGTTTGAGGTAGTGGTTGTTCTTTTCCTAGTTGTTTGTTTGATGGAATTCTCTGTGTCTCTGGTTCTGGTGTTTCCTTATTATTTCTTCTTTGTCATTAATCTCTTTGAGTATTTTCTCTTGTGCTGGTTTGGAAGATAAAATGTCCTTCAGGTTCTGTTTGTCATGGAAGATTTTTATTTCCCTGTCAAATTTGATAGATATCTTTGTTGAGTAAATAAATCTTGGCTGGAAGTTGTTTTCTTCCAGAGTTTGGAATATGTTGCTCCAGGTCCTCCTAGAGTTCATGACTTGGTTTGGAAGGTCGGGAGTGATTCTTATTGGTTTGCCTCTGAATGTTACTTGCTCTTTTACTCTCGCTGCTTTTAAGATTCTCTCCTTGGCCTCTACATTAGTCAATTTGATTATTATGTGGCATGGTGAACCTCTTCTCAGATCTTGTCTATTAGGGGTTCTATATGTTTCCTGTACCTGTGTGTCGACCTCTTTTGCTATGTTTGGATAATTTTCTAATATTACTTCTCTGGATAGATTATTGATTCCTTTGGTTTCAGCTTCTATTCCCTCTTCTATGCCTATTATTCTTAGGTTTGCTCTTTTTTTTTTTTTTTTTT
>PVJS01019379.1:0-33775 GCA_004027185.1 Glis glis | reverse complement strand
TCTCTCTCTCTCTCCCTGTCTCTCTCTCTCTACTTAGTGAGGCCCTCCACAACTTCGTGAGACCCGGTTTCAAAATAAAGTATAAAAAATAGGGCCGGGGGTGTAGCGCAGAGGTAGAACACCCCTGGGTTCAATTCCCGGTACCGCAAAAAAAAAAAAAAGAATTTGACAAACTCAGAAGTTATTCTAGAATCATTGAACAGTGTCATTATTATTATTTTTGTGGTACAGAGCCATAAGCAGTTTTCTATCTACTTGGGGAAATGTGATATTAGTGGCATTGCTGTTGATAGATAACCTTATTCCCCAAATACTTTGAAGTAGCAAATATTTCAAAAATATTCAGTAAATCAAATTTGCATTGAAATTCTTATTCAAAAAAATTTGATTCATTCCCTCCTTCCTCTAAAGGTTTTTTTTAAATTAAATACAATAAAAACAATTAGGGTATGGAGTGATTCATTTTTTTATCTCGGTATTCTTCTACTGAGATATTCTATTTACATGCCTACTCTCTCATTTAATAAATATTCTTTTGGCGCTAGTTAGGTGACAAACACTGGACTGAATATTGGGAACATGGTACTGAACTAAGACAAATTTTCCAGCTCTGTTGAAGAGAGTATTAAATCAACAGTTATTGGAGAGTATTATCTATTATTAGAGAGTATTAAATCAACAGTTCTTCAAACCGAATATACAATTAACAATGATGGATACACACAAGAAAACACTATACCATAAAAGGGGTCGCTTATGACTGCTAACTAATACTCTCTAGAACTTAATTCTAGGGAAGGGGACAAGGGGAATGAGCACAGGGGAATACCTGAGCCGTAGGAACCAGTGGCTCTCTCCCTCTCGTCGCTCATCTAGTTCTGCCACTCCACCACCTGTATTCCTCCCGCAGTGTCTCATCTTCCACAGTGAAGTTTGTAATGATTGTGAGTGTTGGTACTGCATAAACTCCAGCTCAGGAATGAAGTTTTCTAATATTTCTTCCTTATGATTCTCTCTCCCTACTCCCTCAGCCTCTCTCTCTGCTGTTTCAATGAGCAAGATCGAAATGCGGGTGTTCACAAGAGACAAGGAAAATAGAATATACAGGAAGCTATTGTTACATCTGAGTCCCTTACTGCTGGCTAAAAAAAGAGGAACATCGTAGCCAGGGGAGAGCTAACCTCCATGAAGAAAAGCAGGATAGAAACTCCAGCCCCACAATGCAGGTGAAATGGCCCTTTTTATGTTTCCTCTTACACCAAAGATGTAAGTGGAATCCAGTAACTCAGATTAGTTGAGAAGGGCCTTGGACACCAGCTGCTCTTTAATAGCCTTCTAAGAAACCCTAGGATAACATTAACTTTAGAGCCCGATTCCCTCCTGAACCATCACCAACGGTGCAGAGTATTATCAGAGCCTGTTTGAACCTGTGGGAAAAACTATAAGGTGTGGAAAGAGCACTGTGTGTTGCTTGAAAGTTGACAGCTACCAAATTTACAGTTCAGAGAAAGAAAAGAAATAAAAAAAAATTTTTTTTGAGAACCCTAGTGCCAGAAAAGAAGCTAAAGAATATCTGTCTCCATGTTCTCTTTTTAAAATTAAAGAAAAGTACCACAGAGATTAAGTCATAGCTCAAAGACACGAACTTGAATACAAGTCTGGACTAGTACAGGGAAGAACATCTTAGCATACTTGAGTTAACACTTTTTCTAGTGTATTGTACCACTTCAAGTCTAATAGTTTTAAAAATGCCTTATTAAGAAATTGCAGAAGAGGTCAGGTATGTTGGCTCGCACCTGTAATCCCAGTACTTGGAAGGCTGAGACAGGAGGATGGCAGGGGCCCTGTTTCAAAATAAAAAATAAAAATAACTGTGGGTATAGCTTAGAGGTAGAGTGTCTTTGGGTTCAATCCCCAGTACCAATAAATAAGTAAATAAATAAATAGCAGAAAAGACTGTTATCTTCTATCATATGTATGTTAATTAGAGGTCGAGAGAAATAGTAAAGACAACATTTGCTAATTACCTAATTGTTGCTAAGTGCTGGTTAGGGCTAGGATGAGTGGGAAGAGTATTAAAATTATTAAATAACAGTTTTTATTTTAATTTGGGAGATGAGAAATTGACAGCCAGAGGATAAATAAAAATTCAAAGAAACGGAAGACCTTCAGCAAGTATTTTCTACAGAAAATACTTATGTCACTGAAATTTGGACACAACTTGTAAGAAAGGAAAGCAATCTTTTCTATCAAATTTACATGATCACATAGAAACTGGCAGGCTTCCATTTTGTAAATGTAGCTTAGGTATCCATTTTGTAACTTTTGTACATGTGTCTATATATTCCACTCCCTGATGTACTGGTTTCCTGTGCCTCCTTTTGTAAAATCCTCCCAGTGAAAACTAGCCAACCGGATTAGACTGTAAAAGCCGTACTCCAGCCAATGGGGAATGGCATTGTGGTCTCCATGTTAGGGAATAAAAGGCTGAGCAGACTGCCCGCCCAGTGTGCTTGCAGCCTTCTGCACAGAAGTAAATTGCCTTACTTAGGTTTAGATTCGTGAGTTTTTATTTGTGACTTCCCTAAAATCTGTTTCTAGCAAACTGAAACCATTACAGTTGGAATGGTTGTTTAAGACTCCATGCACCAGTAAAGACCCCTCTGCAGTATTGAAAGCAGTGATATTCAGATACAGTGATTTTATAATTAAGGAATGACACAGGCTCAGCCTTTTTTCTTAAGTCTTTGAAAATACTGACAGTTTTTTTCATGAATGTAAAATAACAATGGATAAGTGAAACTCTTATCTATAAGAAAAAATGAAAATATCAGGAGAATGCAAAGGACATTTATGACTGATCTTTCTCTTTTACATAGCTCTTATATTTTCCTTCTTTTTCTCTCTTTTTTTCTTTTTCATTTAACAATTATAAAACATCCACTAACATTCAGGCAGATCACAGGATAGAAAGCTATGTGCCTTGCCTTTAGAATTTTCTGTTTTTATTCTGAAGGGCCTTTTTTAAACTAGTTTCCATAGAGAGCTTATGAGCCTTATCAGGAAATGAGACTAATAACTTGAGTTCGATCAAAATCTTAATCTCTAACTTGACTCTTTATATATTTAAAAGTGAAGATAGACCACTGAATGGCAGGAATTTGCCAATGTTGAATACATTGAAGGTAATCTATATTATGATCTGAGCACATGTTTATGTAAATAACTCATGAAAATAGAAATCTAAATGTGTTGTTTAAATGACGGATTTGGTGAACTGAATCATTATAACTCAATGAACATATCATATTCATTTGATAATCAATGCCTTTCTCAATGTGGAAGAAGATACTAACAGTAATTATTTATGCAATAATTCCCATGTTTCAAAGATAGTAAAGTATCTTCAAATTCACCAGAAACTGATTGATCTAAGCAGGTGGCCACAGAAACTCATCATTTTCTCTTTAATCTTGCAGATCTCTGCATCCTCACCCCTCAATTTGCTGCTGCCATATACTGTTCCTTGTTCCTAGATAAGACCAGGACCAGTCCAGAGTGGGAGGAGTGGGGGAGGGGAAGATAGGAGAGTAAAGGAGAGAGCTTCTGTTTCTCCAGTTTCCCCCATTGCTTCATTTCTCCATGCATCTCAAAATAGCCATCCCATACACCACTTCCTATTACCTCAAATCATCACCTCTGCCTCATACAACAATTGAGTTGGGGTTGTAAACACTCTTAAGTCAAAATTTCTTCTAAATGGGCTACAACTTTATTTGAATTACTCCTCTTACTCTTTCAGCATTTCAGCATTGTGTGTGTGTGTGTGTGTGTGTGTGTGTGTGTGTGTGTGTGTTACTGGGGATTGAACCCAAGGGCATTCTAACTCTGAGCTACACCCCCAGCCCTATTTTTATTTTTTATTTTGAAATAGGGTCTTGCTAGGTTGCTGAGAGTCTCACTAAGTTGCTGAGGCTGGCCATGAAGTACTGGGATTATAAGCATGCACCACCATGCCCAGCTCTTTCAGCATTTAACAATGTATTTACCAACATCTTAGGCCATAAACTAGAAGTGATTAAGGATTATGTGGGTTTTTTTGTTGTTCTTGCTATTTTTGTTTTATCTTGAAATTATTATTCGATTAAATATTGCTGACTTTGCTTTTAACATTCCCTCCTTTAAAAGTCCTGTTGACTATATGGCTATTTTTAAAATATAATTAACTCCAACACAGCACTGAAAGACCTGGAAAGCAATGTGGAATTATAACAACATCCAAAATTAGAAGCAATTGAAGAAGAGAAAGAAGTGAGTCAAGGTTACCAGTTGGAGAAGTAGATAATAAGATCATAAACAGTTACACTCTGCTTGCCCTATGCCACACCCCCAGGAGATGACTGGCTTCCTCTTTAAGGTTGAGTCAGGAACCAGGCATGAGACAGGAGGATCACAGATTTGAGATCAGCCTCAGCAACTTAGTGACACCCTGTTTGAAAATAAAAAATAAAATAGGGCTGGGGTTGTACTCAGAGGTAGAATGCCCCTAGGTTCCATCCCCAGCACCACAAAAAAAGAAAGAAAAAAAAACACGGAGTGAGTTAGAGAGACTGTCTTGACTAGGGTTTCCGCAGCATGAAGTTTGAGTCAGCTATGTATGTATATGAAGATAATAATATCAGTCTCAATAATATGTACAGAGAGGGGGAGGAGGATACCAAGTCTGTGTTCATTTATGTTTCTATCACTCTGAACCTCATTGTTATGTATAATTAAAATGTACCAATAAAAATATATTAAGAAAATAAAAAGAAGGAGGAGGAGGAAGAGGAGAAGTTTCAGTAAGTCTGGGTATGACGTTTTGGAAAGAAAGATCAGAAAACCTATGAGTACAATAAATAATGCAAATATATTTGTACAGCCTAAAAAAAAAAAGCCTTACCTCTTGTCCACAGCAACCCTCAAATCAATAAGAAAAAAGACTTACACTCAATAAAAGAATGAAGGTGAAGAATATAAAGAAAACATTTACCAAAAAAATACCAATGAAATTAAAGATTAGTCCAACAGTTTGGGACGTAAAACTGCTATTGCTACTAATAAATTTAGTTTAAATTTACATGTAGAGATTAATTGTGCATCATAAGATACTAACGTGTTTTATCTAGCATAAATCCATTTAATTAATACCACATCATAGGTATTTAATAATAATCTGTAAAACATCCATTTTACAGATAAGGGAAATAAGATTTAAAAAACATGATACCTGCACCAATATCTTACAGCAAATGCACGAAAAAGCCATAGACAGACTCAAGATTTGTCCTGACTCCAGCACGTCTGTTTTTAGTGGCTAAGATCTAGCTTTAAATTTCCAATATAAATAATAATACAATGATTTTCATTTATTCAAATGATAAATATCAATGTAGTTGGTGAGAGTATAATTTTATTAAGACTTTTTAGCTGATACTGTCAATAATTTGATATAACCTAAATGTGCATCAAAAGAAGAAAAGTTAAATAAATTACTGATAGTTCCATATGATGAAATTCTTAAAAATGTGAGTCCCTTATCTACTTACCTGCATGAAAATATATCTAGGATATTATGTGACATATAAAAGCATGTTGTATTATATTGGTAAGACTATATTTTTAAAGATTATATTTATTAAATGTGTATATATATTTGTGAGTATAAATGTTTAAATGCATTATAAGTAACAGCAAAATTTTAACAGAGTACTTTTAAAGGGGGGTAGTCTTAAAGGAATTAAATAAGGGAGCATTTTATTTATTTTTCTCTTACTTCTGAATTTATTTTCTTTTATTGGCAAAAATTAAAAACCATGTATTTGTCTATTATTTTGTATGCACAGAGATAAAAATACCTCAAAAATGGACTGAATGTTAACATAAAAATCATAATCTCTATATTCAAAGAAGAAATTGGTTTGTTGTGAAATTACCTGGAATCATCAAACTAAATAAATAAACTACCGATGCTTAAAATGTAAAGGACAATTTGTTTTTTACTTTTATTATTTGCATGTGTTTGGATATTTTCTGGGACTTTCAATAATGACATATAAAAATAGTCTAAAATTTGGTCGTCTTGATATTACCATTACTTCTTTAAAAAAATCATTCTGTTTCTTTAGAGGTGAAATAAAGTGAGTGATTTTAGTAACAGTTAACCTAGATGACAACCACTAGCAATTTATAGCCATTCATTTCTCTGACCTTCTAAAATATCTTACCATTGTGATTATTATGGGAGATTACAAATTTGAACTGTGGCTAATACTTGATCCAACTGCAATAAAAAAAACTCTGTAATGTGGAAGAAAGTGCCTACAGTAAGATCATTGTTGCTATTACCAGGAGTACTGCATTAGCCTACTCTGACTACCCTAACAAAATGTCACAGACTGGGTGGTTTAACCAACAGAGACTTGTTTTCTCATAGTTCCAGAGGTTAGAAGTCTAAACGCAAGATCAGTGAGGGGGGCGTGGGGAGAGGGTATTCTCCTGAGGTCCCTCTTCCTGGCTTGCAGGCAGCTATCTTCTTACTATGTCTTCGCATGGCCTTTCTCCCAGGCATTCAGAAAGAGACAATTCTCTATTGTCTCTTTCTCTTCTTGTAAGGACACCAGCCCTATGGAATTAGAGCCCCACCCTTATGTCTTCATTTAATCTTACCATCTCTTTACAAGCCCTATTTTCAAATACAAATACATTTGAGGTGAGAACTGTGATATATAGATGTTGAGAGGGACACAAACATTCAGTACATAATGCAGGAGTCATACAAATTAGAAGATACAGTTAGAAAATGTCAAGGGCATGGAAAAACAATTTTTGAGCTCTAACCTGGATAACATGCCTGACTTTGAAGAAGTATAAGCATAATGTTCAGTATCGTCTCCAGGGCTCTGCTTCATATTTGACTTTTTCTTATTGTCTTCTGTTAGGGTTTTGAGGCAGGGCAGAGGACCTGGAAACAAAGAGTTAAATGGGACCCACCAAGTACTGTGTGCATCTATGTCACTATCAACATGATTTACATTATGGTGTGAGACTATAATGCACCATTAAAAGCATATTAAAAAAGAGGCCATTCATATAAAGAACAAAACCAGGGAAGGTTAATAAGATATAAAGGTAACAATGACCAAGCAAGGACTATGGAAACCAAAATAAAACTTTAGCCTCTTCTGTGGGCTGACTTCTGAGGGCAGCCTGTGTAAACAAGGATGGGGGAAGGTGAGCAGACAAGTGTCTCCAGGAGATGAGAGCCCACCAGCCCACAAGAGAACAATTAAATGAAGGATTAAAACTGGGCAAAAGACATTGGTCCTCCAAGACCCAGTTCTGACCAATCATAAAAGAGCAGATGGGGAACTTACATAAGGTTTAAAATCTCACCTCTCAAGAACTTCAACGGTTACTCTCTTTCTCTCTTTTGGGGACCCCTCCAGCCTGTGTAGGGGAAGCTGTTTTTTACCTTCTATATTTCCTTGACTTAAAATAAACTTTCATATTTCTATACCCTTCATGAGTCCTTGGACTTCATTTATCTAAATACACTGGACAAAAACCCAATAAGAGGAGACACCCCGTATCATGTTGGCAGCCCAGATGGGACCATGAGGAAAGGGAACCAGTAAGGAAAGGATTTGGTTAGTGATCAGATCTAGAATATCCCCAAAGGTTTACATGGAAGGCTTTGTCCCTAATGCAGCAATGCACAGAGGTGGAGCTCTTGGATCATGAAGGCTCTGACCTCGTAAATAATAAATCTATTGATGACAATATTGGAAGGTGGTAGAAATTCTAGGAGTTGAAGGCCTAGTTGGAGGAAGTAGGCCACTGGCTGTGTGTCCTGGCAGGGCATTTCTTGTCCCTGGATCCCCCTCTCTCCACTTCCTGGCTGCCATAAGATGAACAGCTTTTCTCCACCACTCCCTTCTACCATAATATTTCTGCTCTGTTACAGGCCTAAAAGCAATGGAGCTTTTAAATAGTCTGTTTATCTAAATTCGACTAGTGCCATTTTCTTTCATTGTGTTATTCAATTTGCTTGCTTGACTGGTTAGCCACTGTGTATATGTAGATGTGGAAGACAGAAGAAATTGAATGGAGTCGAATAAAAACTATTTACATGTGCTAGAATTTTTCTAGACACTAAAAGATTTGATTATAAGAAAGAAAAATTGTCTTTGTGTTGCTTGGAAGTAGCAGTTATAGCAAATTGGAAGAAAATGAGCCATTCTCTGCCTCTTCTTTTATGTAAACACAAAATAAATTAAAATTTTAAAATGATATATCTCATGGAGAAGTCTTCTCTTTTTACCTCATTATTTTAACAAAAGATACCATTGTCTTGCTAGTGACTGTAGGAGTGTGACCATGGATTTGTTACCACTTCTCATTATATTTTAGCCTAACGAGAACATGGATAATTTCAACCTTGCTACTAGGTGATTGTAAATGTGCTTATTATCTGTGTCTCCTTTGAATTTGCGAGAGTACAGTATGTTCCATCACTTGTTTTGTTTGCCAGCCGGAAGAAATATTTTGTTGGGGATGCTGTATGTGCTAAGTTCTAATCTAATGGAATGGGAATGTCATATTTTATTATAAAAAATCTGATTGTATCAAAGCTTAGGCGATATATCCTCTAAGTTAATAAATTCATAAACTTTAATAATAATCCATGTGGAGCACATTAGTATTTTTCTCCAACTTTCAAGTTATGAAAGTATGCTTGTATTTGATAGCCAATGTGCTTTTATTTTTCATGCTATTTGCCAGGTAACTTATCTACAAAATGATCAATTCACCATATGCTTCAAAGCCTTGTATGTTTTATAACTCACATCATTTCTTACTTCTCAACACAGAAGACATACTTAATACTATAATGTATGTAAAGTACTCCCTTTAGAATTTTCCTTACTTATGTTGTAAGAAAGACAGTATTCCATACTGATCATTGTTTGTTTTAAACTAAGAGCATAGATCCAAATTCTTAACTAGATTCACCCCTTTCTAGACTCCTAGATCATTTCAAACTCAAAGATAAGCCCTGCTGCCATCAACTACGATCAGGGCCATCTGTACATTCTAGTGCACAGTGCCTGGCATATAATAAATGTTTTCTGAATAAATAGATGGAGTGTTCCTCATGTCTTTTCTCGTCTGCATTCATTCTAGGTTAACCAATACTAACACAAAACATCAGGGAAATTTTAAATGGAATAAAACAATCTAGTAGTCATCAAATGCTAAAGAATAAAACAGAGTAAGGTAGGTCGATATAAACCCTCCAGAGGATAAACCTCAGGAAACTCAGTGACACAGACAGTAAGAGATATGTAAAGTTTCAATCATTGTGCTTTTAAAAAGGCATTTCAATAAGCAAATAGTCATACATTTACCTTCATAATGAAACAGTGTTTGTAAATTTTAATATAATTCCTCCCTACCTGCTCTTTCACCCGAAGGTATATTTCCCTTGGTGAAAATTCACTTAAAGCACAGTGTTCATTCAGTAAATGATCACAGCTCTTCTTGTATGTTACAGACTGTGAATTACATTTTGTCAAGTTGGTTTAATCTACTTAGATAATATATGCACAGTTGCACAGGAATAGGGAGGGAGGTCGTTCAGAATAATCCATGTCACTTGGAGGCCTGCTTCAGCTTCCTCTACAAACAACAGTCATTTCACTGCCCGGCCCTGGACTCCTTCATTTGTTCTCCACACTCAGTTTGGGTTCATTGCTTTGTTCGTCAGTTCATTCATCACCCAGTCACTTGTTTTATGTCTCGAAGTTGCAGCCAATTTGTACGAGTGAATTGAAAGCCCACAAATCTAAAGAGTTTTGGACCTAATTACCTTCTACCATCTCTGGGTTGCATACGTTGAAATATTATATTTCTTCAAGACATAAACTTTATGTTTAAAATAGGAAGTGTTATGTGTTTTAGTAGCTGAGCAAGTGAGAAGTGGATTGTCGGCCCAAATTTATCCCAACATTTGTTTTTATTTAGTCTTCTGTAAGATTTCCAGAATTTAGCATCCCAATTTATAGCAAAGTAATTTTGGTTGGTTTACTTTACATCGTTTTTTAAAATGTTTTCGTTGTTTCTGTTAAGGAAATTAGAGAAATGCTGCATCTCTTCAGTGATGGGAAACAAGGGCTCAGAGGAAGGAGATGACCCAGCACCCTTCAAGCATACAGGCATGGCCAAGTGTGTCCAAACAGGACAACATTTCCTCCCATCCTCTCTCCCCATCCTCAGTGGCACACAGCTTATTGATTTAGATTCTGTATGGCTGCCTTTCAGCTTACTCAAAGCTTTTTCCAAGAGTGTAGTGATAAAAATAGGAGTTGCTGGGTTTTGGGGTTGGTGGTAAGATGCAAGACAGCTGAACTTGATGAAGAGACCAGCCACCTCCTGATTGTCTATCAGAGTCAGGCCTCTGGCCAACAAACGCAACCCACAAGGTCTCAATGCCAGAGAATACAACAGCCCTCTAATTAGGTGCAGCAAGATGGTACCCTCACTGTCATTGATACCAAGAGTAGCAAGATACTGACAGGCAGGCAGAGGCTACTACTGGAATAAATTCCAATCAATGAAACAGTTTCAAGAAGCCACTTGAACAAATGGTATTTTGTTTATAGCCTGAAGACCATGCTATAAACTCCTTGACAAAATGTTGTTTTATTGGAAATTGGAGTGAGTGAAATAAAAATAGTTAACCTGTTATTCTTACTATCTCAGAGATTACAGGAGTCTCCAGAAACCCACTTCTCCTGTACTAAGAACTAAGAAAGTTTAAGTTGCTGTGTGTACTTGAGGCTTTGAGTCTGGCCAACAAACCAATATGTGTTGCCTAACTTGTCTCTCAATTCTCACATTTGTATAAAAATAATGCAAAAAGTTTTATAAATCCATGAGCTCCCCCCCAATTTTGTTATGGGAGAACTAAAAATAAACAAAGTTCTTTAAACATTTCTTTGGTAAAGAGTCCTTAAAAGTCCTTAAAAAGATCTCAGAGGCCAGAAATAATATTAAAAATAAAAATCAGTGGAAGCACAGTGGTGTAGATGTACCATTCCAGTTTATTCACAGTAGATAAAGGACAAAAGCTTCTATAATTCAGACAGGGTTCATCCAGAGAAGCAGGGAGATAAGTATGTATTAAAGGATTTGTTACAAGTAATTAGCTTACATGATTGGGTCCATAATCAGTAAGACAGGTGCTTAGGAAGGGAAATTCATGAGTAGCTGAGGCCTTAGGTACACAGGCAACCAAATACAACCAGGCTGAAGCTCAGAGGTTGTATTACGTAAAGCCTAAAGCCACTTGTAAAGGCTCGCCTGATTGGAGCTGGCCCACCAAGGATAATCTCCCTTTTGATTCATTTAAAGACAACTGATTAAGGACTTTAAGCAAACTGCAAAATATATCCTCAGCATCACCTTTATTACTGTTTGAGTTAGTTTGGGACTGTAGTCAGGTAGCTAAATTGACCTTTAAAAAGCAATCACTGGAGGGGAGAGTGAAAAGACATTAGCACACAAATTCTTGGGATCCCATCTGATTATAAATTCTAAGCCAATTATTTTGTTCCTACACTAATGGCAGTTAAACCATTTCTACGAATTTCTGAGGGCTATATGGGGCTACTATAATAAGCAGAAGTTGGAACAGGCTCCAGGACACATTCTGATGGAGGTTGAAGACAAGCCAGAACTTTTCAAAGGGATATTCGTGTTCACCTTGGTCTGTAATGACCAGAGAGTCAAAAGAAATGACTGTGGACGAATATGCCCAGCTCTGGCCTAAAGATGTTTGTCTGCCAAGAACTCAAACACACTTAGCATGATCCCCTGGCTGGCAAGTCCTCCCTCAGGCTCACTCGGGGGACACTGGAAGGTTCTCCAGGCAGGCTGTGGCCAGAGGGGAATTCAGTCACACACAGAAAGCAATCAACATTTTGTGATAACCCAAGCAGGATTTCGTACTAGCATCTGTCTGGCTCCCTCCTCTCCATTGAATTTCCTTTCTATTTTGTTTTATTAGATGAGAGGAGAGGGCTTTCCCTCTTTCCTTTATTGCCCCTCTCCCTTTTCCATCCCCTCCCTTCCACTTTCTTTTAAATATTTTACAAACTGAAGTCAAGAAAGAGCATTTTTATTCAAGTCTCCCACAGGAGAAGAAAAATGTCAAGAGATTTGTCAAAGGTCTTACTTCTCTTTTTTTAATTTTCAAATAGGAGGGAGAATTTAATTCCAGGGCTAGGGTCTGGGAAAATGAATATGTAAAAAAAAAAAAAACCTAAATTTAAGAAAGTGGGAAGGTACTTCAAGAGAAGTGAGTCACACCTTTTTTTTCTGCTTTTTCTAATCTTATGTAACAAATATAAATTGAAGTTTCTGGATGAATTCAGACAGGAAAGAAACATCATTCTCTCAAGTAGACTAAATGAATAATTTTTAAGATATAGAAAAAGGATAGAATATCTCAAAATTTTCTTTCTTTATATTCGATCTTTGCACTAGAAAAATTGTCAAATGTTAATAGCTGGCACCTCAATCGTCAAGCAGTGACACATGTCCAGTTTCCATAGAGTCCTGCATTGTGGGGTGCTAAAATGCCCTGCTGAGAGGCTCTGTACACATGTGTCAAAAGCAAGCATGCTCACTTCAAGCCATGGCTTCCTTTTCTCTCTTATTTTTTTAGCAGTTTGGGGTTCTTATACTAATTTTTGTGACCCACAAAGTATACTTCAAAGAGATCAGCCACAACAGGGGTGAGGGTCTGTTGTGGAGGGTTGTTAAGCCATCTCTGAGACACTGGGTTGTTCTTAGTCTGAGTTGCTGGTATTCAGTTCTGCATATTCATTGGTATAGACTTGCCCTTTTATCATTATTAGTCTGATCAGTCTTTATTTTAAAGGTGACCCTGGGTGATTCAAATGATAATTGCTGGAGAATATAGTGTGATCTCAATGGTCTCTGTCTCAGATGGAGTGATGTCATGACCAACCACTGACAAGTCAGAAGGTAAATGTTATCACATGGACAGGAGAGATTTCCATTCCACAGCTGCAAGTTTCATCCAGCTCCTCATCATTCCTCTGCTGGTCCCCATATTGGACCCAGGGCTCTATTCACTATAATTTTTTTTCATATTTAGTCTTCATTTTACAGAAGCATAAATCCAACTACAGTTGTATTTGATGAATCCTCAGGCACTGTGCTAAAAACGTCACTAGTAAAACATGGAGTGATGACTTGTACACATTCTACCACATAGCATTAAATGCTATAGATTCTATTGAATAAATGTAAAATATTCAGCATGAATATTTATTTAATTTCTGCTTTATACTTTAAACTAAATTGGAGTTCAGTGGACTCGATTTTGGAGTTCAGTTTGAACTAAGCTGAATTGACTTGAAGTTATGTAAAGGAAGAGTTGTCTCTGTCCTAAACAATACTGTTAATGATCTTAAATTCCCATGCTTGTTTCTTAGTTCCTCACTATAACCTTTTGTAATAAGGCTAAGACCTTGATCATAAAAGACTGGACAACATTAAGTAGCTAAAAATCTATGTATTTAAAAACTCCTGGATTTTCTGCTTCAAGGCTGATGGGTCAGCATATTTTCCCCAAATGTTCTTGTTAAGTACAACTAAGAACTCTGGATATTATATGTAAAAAAGGTGAAAAAGAAATGCAGACTGGCTAGGGAGAAGCGGCCTTTCAAGTGAACATATTTTAAACCTTAATTGCTCTATTCCAACTGAAAATGGCACAGAAAAAAAATATGGCCAATAAAATTCTAGTGGGTATTCTAGACTTTCTCCATAGTCAGGATGTAACAAGTCCCCACTTTCCTTCTTCTCATCCCTGTCAGCACCAGGGAGTCATCTCAGTTGAGTGGGTAGCTGGTGTTTCCATCTCCACTGGGAGAGTAATGAGACCTAAGACTTCAGGGTTAGTGCAGAGCAGGCATTCCACTTCCAGCCAGCAGTAATTAGATGTACCTGTATTTTCACTTCCAGCTAGCAGTAATTAGATGCTCAGCGATGGTGCCCAAAGAGGCCTACTGAAGAGTCAGGACAGTCATTACTACCCAGGATAATGACACCCCAAGTCCCTATGGTGGCCAGAGGAGCTGCAATAACTGGGCACTTGTGCCCCTCCCATCCAGGGAGGTATCAGTAGAGATCAAGAGAGGATCGAGAACTCCTATCCTCCCCATAAATGATGAGGACCCCTCCCCCAATTATGAACTGTGGCCAAGTAGGAAACCTGCACTGCTACCCACCTGCAGTAAAGAGGCCACACCCCACTCTCCCCTGACCAGAGTGGCATCAAAGAGAACACGTGAAAAATTTAATAAAAGTTCCAGTGACTCAAAACTGGATACACAAAATACCCAAATACCCACATTTAAATGGAAAGCCACTCCCTCAGCAACTTAGGGAGATCCTGTTTCAAAATAAATAATAATAAGAAGAAAAGACTGGAGATGTAGCTCAGAGGTAGAGCTCTCCTAGTTTCAATCCCCAGGACCATAAATAAAAAAAAATTTTTGAAATAATTTGTTATACCAAGAATCAGTAACTAACTTATACCAAATGAAAAAAGACAATGAATGGATGTCAACTCTAAAATGTCAGTGTTAGAAATATGAGAAAAAATTTAAAACAGCCATCATTAGAATGATATAACCACAGTTACCATCATTTTTGAAACAAATTAAATTATAGATACATAGCGAAGAAATAAAAGGACTCAGAAAAAAATTGAATAATCAAAAATGAATAATCGGAAATGAAGAATGTTAGAAATATGAGAAAAATTTTAAAACAGCCATCATTAGAATGAAAGAACAAGTCATTACCATCATCCTTGAAACAAATTAAATTACAGTCAGAGCAAAGAAACAGAATGACTCATAAAAAAATGGAATGATCAAAAATGAACAAGATGAAATATTTAGTACTGAAAAACCTACCACTGAAAGAAAAACAAATGAGAAAATCCCTTTAAATTTTAGCTTAGTAATAGAAGAGACAGAGAAAAGAATCACTGAATAAAAAGCAGTTGCATCCTAAAATTTCTATCCTGTGAGCTTTAATTTCATACAGTAACCCATAATATACACAACTACTATATATCAATTTAAAATACATTTTAAAAAGCCATTGGTAGCCTAAAAAGACATTTTTTCTTAATTCTCACCTAAGAAAAGGAGATTGTTCTATGCAAATGTCTTCATGTTCACATTGTTATACTTTTCAAATATGTGATAGCATAGCCAGGCTTGGTGGTGCAAACCCATAATCCCAGCTGCTCCAGTGTCTGAGGCAGGAGAATCTTAAGTTTGAGGCCAGCCTGGGAAACTTAGTGAGACCCTGTTTCAAACTAAAAACATTTAAAAAAACCTGATAACATCATGTTTCTTTTATATTACTAGGGCCACTTGCAAGGTTTTTCTTTTCAGTCCACTTCACAGTAGGTTTTGTGTCAATAAAGAGTAGTTACCCTTTTTGGTTGTTGTTAGTTCTCTGAAAGCCAAATACTTCCCTAGAATATTTTCCATGCAAACCTTTACAGTAAACTAAGAAAACAATGATTATAATTAAAATTAAGCATAACAAGTAACCTCTATTGAATACTTGATGATAGGACTAAATTAAATGTTATGCAAGTTAATCTTAATTAGAATGTCAAAAGTATATTCCATTATTTTCTATTCAACTTTGTGGATGAACTTCTCTAAAACTTTCATAGAGTAATTTTTCCAAGGAGGGAAATCTAATAAATAACAGAAAAAAATCAAGGCATCTGAAATCATGGTATATCTGATTTGAGTGCTAGTTCTTAACTTTCATCCTCTACTCTCCCCCTTCTCAAAGGTATTGCATTGTGATTAGTCCACCAATTATTATTTTTCAAAGGCAGTTGTGTGTAAGGCATGGATCTAGGCACACTGAAAAGAAAAGAAGTCGATCAGTATGAGATTGTTCTTTAAACACATATTTAATCTACTGAGGGACATATATAACCACAGAAGACCATAGTCTCCATGAATTACACTTTTTACCATTTATAAATAGTTCCAAAAGTTCATGATGTGCAGTCAGTTTTGGGCTCTACTCTAACAGATGTTGAAATGGGGATCTCTCTGCTAACCTGTGTGTATGAATCACTCAGCTAGGGAGTAAACCCTAACCATCCTTCTAGCACACACATCTCCATGAGGGGAATTTCTTGAAAAATGTCTACAAAAGAAACCCACTAGATATCAACTTCTAGTGCTGGCAAGTAGTGAAGAAAAAGTAGAGATATCTAAAACTGTTCCCCACTCCAAATTTTTGCCAGGAAATAGATGTCTGAAATAAAGTGCTAAATGGTAAATTCATTAAGGATGTAATTGAATCTTTTATTAGCCTATGCAGAAGCAGGAAGAAAAAAATTAGAGTTTTCTCAATTATTATAGCTGGGAGAGAAAAATTGTAAACTAAATGATTACATTTGGTGATTTTTACAGCCTGGGGATATACTTTTCCTTGATGTCAAGTGTCATTACAAAAAAAGATTTTTGTGTGTGTATGTGTGTGTTTTTAAGTTATTACAATGTTTTGAAGTGTCAAACAAGGCAAAGAAGGCATTTCTGACTCAGAAGATTAGGTTAAAAACCAGAAGGAAAGCACAATTGAGCTGACCTTTAAGGAGAGAATTCTGACAGAAATACTTATTTTCCTTGCTCATTTGGGGGAAGTACAGTTCCAGAGTGGACTGTGTTAATAATGGCACTATTCTTCAGAGGTAAAAATAATGAAAAATGAGACTATACAAATAAATGACAAACAAAGCACTCTACGTCATGAAGAGCAATAAAACTGGAATAAATGAATAAACTCTGCCATAGAGATGCCAATTACCTGGCTACACAACAATGATTCTTAAGGTCTCCTAATAAATAAAATAAATTCAGTGAACTAGAGAATGTGACTGGAGATCAAAAACATTTTTCTCTTTATTGGAAAAAAAATCCTTCAAAGAAAACACACACACACACACACACACACACACACACACACACACACCATGAGAGAAAAGAAAAGGATGTTTATTTTAAAGATAGCTGGAATTTAAAATAAAGTACATAGTATATGTGCTTTCCCCTGACTTAAATTGGAATCAATTAATTATAGGAACTTTGGTTTTCATTTTATCTCCTTCTGTGCCTTTTTTTGTTGGTGATATAAGAATGCACTGAAAGGAAACTTATTTTCTATAGTAGGTAAACACTCGATTATTTCAGCATGCTAAATATGTGTGGGGCTAGAGGTAGGAGGAGGACTTTTAGTGAATGGGTATCTTGGAAATCAGTGCAAAATAAGCCAGCCTAAACCCTTTATAAAAATAGCTGTTCACATGCGCTGCCTCTCCCCAGTATCATTCCACAAAGCACTGCTACCTTACAAGCACTACCAAGAACAAAATCTACAGCTGTGAAGGAAACGGGCAGTCAGAACAGGATACAGGAGGCTATTCGTTCAGAAGCCACTTGGTAGAGTTAACCAAAGCAGATCCTTGCTAGCCAGGGCTCTTGTCTCCTACTCTTCATGCCCCAACACAGCCCCAAATGATTCTAAGGAAGAAGAGTTATGGCTCATCAAAAATATTTGATTTATTTTGGCAAGTACTGTTATGGTTAGATATAGAATGTTCTCTGAAGAGCTCGTGTATTAATGTTCAGAGTAATTAAGTCATAAGGACTGTAATCTCATCAATGGATAAATCCATTGTAATGGGTTTTCTAGGTGTAACTTGGGCAGGTAGGGTATGGCTGGAGGAGGTGGGTTCCTGGGGGTACGGCCTTGGAGATTGTATATGGTTCCTCCTCCTCTTGTTTGCAATCTTGCTTCCAACTTCCATGATGTGAAAGCAGAGCCTTGCTCTTTTCTTCTTTCTGCTTCCTGCCACCCTTCCTTGAGTCCCTGACCCTGACTTCCCATGGACTCAACCCAGAATCGCCAAGAAAATAAATCTTCCTTCCTCTAAATTGTGTGGTTAATTGCTTTGGATTATAGCAGTGAAAATGTTGACTGAGACAAGTATTTTCTATAGTTGCAACAAAGATAAGTCCCAGTCTCCTTGTGAGAGTTAAGTGTGCATATTTAGTTAAAATTTAAAAAAAAAACATGTTTCTATGACTACGGTGTTAATTTATTTCTTATAGTTGGTCTTGTTAGGGCTTCTGTCCCTCTTGCTGCAAAGATCATATCTATTGTTGACATTCATCTTTGCATAGTCTAAAAATGAACAAGTAAACAATTCTCTATTTCCTTATGTTCTGTACTTTTGTAATTACTTAAAGCTGAGAAATCAGGCTAATTTTAGTCATCATGATGTATTAGTCCTACATATATGATATTAAATAAAATATCATTCAAAAGGCAATAATTTTGTAGTTAGTAAGAAAATAAGTTGTTTTTGAATAAATTATCTCAAAAATAAGTTCTGGGAAAATACACAGCACCAGTGACAAAATGTTTATACCATTTCAAATCCATCCATAAAAAACAGATCACAAAAATCAAACCACCAAAACAACGATACCCAAAAACCCACACAAATATCTACAATAAGAGCAGATATAATGTGGTTCACAAAAATTGAGTATTGGATCTGGTTAAAAATAAAAATTAAGATCAGATCAAATTCAATGATAGAGTTGCACTGAACAGAGATTCTGGATTAATGAGTAAACTCACAAGGCCAGGAGCTGCTCTAACAGTTTGTTTGGAATGGTTGAAATTTGGAATTAAGCATACATGGCCTACATTGCATAAAATAGAGTTGGCTGATATTCTTTGTTCATGATATAAAAAGTTGTCCAAATACTTACTGAGACTAGTAAACTCAGGTGGATTTATTATATTATGGCTAGCCTTTTACCCCATAACTATGTCCACACTGTGGAAGCACAGAGGACATTCCCTTCATTAATGCTTAGAGGAAATATATTTACAGGGGAAGGTAGATGTCCTTTAAAAACACTCTAGTGTCTAATATCTGCAGCCTAGGAATGACACAGAGATATGCTGTTTTATGATTTCAATAGGGATATGGTATCTTGGAACATAAAAGGTCATGTGGCACCATTTTTATTTCAAGAAACAAAGTGTTCATGGTCACTATAATGCACAGCAGAGCTGATGCAGTAATTAAAATGGTTTGACCATCAGAGATCTGTGATATTGTCTATTATGACTCAATAAGACAATCTACGAAAGTCTTAGTGATTTTAACATGTGGAACAGTTTCAGATTTGGTGAACAAAAGTCTGATCTGAATGAATTGTATCTGTACAAGACCCAGAATCACTTGGCAGGCTGGGTCTCCTTAAGGAAACACCCCGATACACTGCTAACATTTGCACTATAAATTTTATCCCATCCTTCCCCAAAGGAACCTACAGCCATTTAATAGAATAACTGCATTAGTCAAAACAACCAGGATTTGGAGATTACTCATTGTCTTGAACTCACTGTTTTCTGGACACTTAACACCAGTGTTATCAAATTGTCAGAGGTAATGGAGCTATGCTGTATGTCTCTCTCACAGTGAGCACTGTGGGCCATGAAACAACCCATGGTTATTTTCTAAGTTCTAGAATGCATACTTGAAATAGGTAGACAAAGCCATTGGCATAAGCACACATTAGTTTTCCAACATATGGACTACTATATCAGAAAAGAAAAAAGTGCTTCTATCAAAATAGTAAATGAAAACAATACTATGTGTTCCTGGAGCGATTGCAGAGTTTAGTGCCAACATCAAGGTGACTCTCAACCTTTCCTCTATGCAACCTGCTCTGTTAAAATGGGGTATAATAATGTGTTCTTCCCTGTGTCCAAGACAATTTGCAACTTCTGAAGAATGTAGATATTTCTTTTTCTTTTCTTTTCTTTTCAGTAGTGGGGATTGAACTGATCTCGGCGTCCAGCCCGAGAGTGGCACGAACTGGGCAGGGAGGCGAGTGTCGACGGCCCGAACAAGCAGCACCACAGGCTGGGAGACAAGTCAAGCAAGATCTCGTTTATTAGGAAGACAGTCGTACTCTTAAAGGCCATAAAGGAAATCCCCGGGCAGTAGGGTGTGCCCCAATGGCACGGGACGGTCGGGTCATTACGCCCCCCTGTGACCTATCACAGGCGAAGGCACCTATTGTCCGTGAGCACGGAAGGAGGTAACTGCCTATCATAGCCCTCCTGAGGTTAGGTGGGGTTAACCGCGGGACCTCCCTCTGAGGGGTCCACCAGCGCCATCTTTGCCATTGTTATGCTGAGTCACTGCCACGTGGAAGAGGCCCGGTACTCTAGAGCAGGCTTCTGTTAGTCCACCAGGCCCTTTCATGGCACTGGGTGGAGGGCCCAACAAACTGAGGGGCATTTTACCTCTTAGCTACATCCTTAGCCCTATTTTATTTTTTATTTTGAAACTGGGTGTCACTAAATTGCAGAAGCACTATGTTGCTGAGGCTGGTTTTGAACCTGTGATTCTCCTGTCTCAGCCTCCCAAGTACCGGTATTACAAGTGTGCACCACGACACCCAGCTATAGATCATTTTTATGATCATGATCATATTTCCATTCTCTGTCCCAGCTCTATTGAGTATATTTTTTGTTTTGATTTTCTGAAAAATTCTATTGAGTAAGATATACCATTATGTGTTACTTGCTTTTTTTTTTCTTGCTTTGAGACAAAGAAAATTCTGGACCCAATTGAATGCTTACTTATTTTCTGTCACATTGATTTTTCAACAGCATATAATAAACCAAAATATTCTAACTTTTTTTTAGACTTCAGGATCATAGGGATAGTGAGTAGAAAGCTCAGAAATACCAAATACTGTTGTAAAATGATAAAACCTATATGAGACAGAATTATACTCTCTATATAAATATTTGAAAATAAATATATTTGATCCATTCCTACTCAAAATCATTAGCTTGGAAAAATGTGATTACTTTTAGAAAATGCAGCTGTTTTTTACACTGGTTTTAATTTATTTTTACCTTTTGAAGGATTTCATCTGCTTATTATTTGATTCCAAGTAAACAATAATGTGATCCTTTCTGATGCATAGAATTTTACAAAACAATTAAATAAAAGAGCATTCCTTGAAGGAATGCAGACAATTAATGTGTACAATTTTCTATCTTCCTGCCACAATTATTCACCCATACAATGGGGATTTTTTTTCTAAGAGAAATTATGTATGAGTGATAAACTATCATCACGACCATATTTCAGTCAACTGACAAAAATTTTGAATAGCTTTTAATTATTAGATATCCCAAATAACAACCTCCTTCTCTGCTTTTCGCTGCCTCTACTAAGTGGCAAACATTCAGAACTAAAGGAATACACATGGGTAAAGTAATTAGAAACAAACATATGTTAAATCTAATTTAAGTCTATGCCCACATAATTCATTATTTCATGATTCCTGAGTTTACTTGGGGCTCTAGTATGAAAATGTAAAGATCCATCTTGTGAAAGAAAAGACATATGCCAGGCTTACTATTTCTTTTTTAAATCTTTACCTTCAAGTATAAATTCTGTTGAATTTTGGATTTTTAGTTATAGATATTCACTGAACTGGAGTATCTTCATCCTGAATTGAGGTGGCAGTGCAAAAATAGTTGAGGTATTTTTTTCTTCCTTTCCAAGAACTCTTCATGATTATTATATCTCGAAATTCACTTCTTCATATTTACATGCAAATGTAATGAACATTCCCAAGACGAATCAATTCTCAATTGTGTCCAAAACTTTATAAAACTGGAAAACAAAGATGCAGTTTTAAATTTTCGATAAAAAGAAAACAGGTATTACTTTAATACTACTTTTATAGGTACTCTCTTGAACCCACATGTCAAATTCAGAAGCATTCTCACCTTCGAAAAGAATAAATGAAAGAAAAGACATGAATGAAATTATGAAATAAAAGTGAAAATTGACTTTTGGCTTTTGCAGTCAGATGTTTGTTTATTGGATGATGTTCAGTGACTCAGAAAAGCCTGGCTAGAAGCTAATCCCCTATCCTGCACTCACCTTGCCTGACCCCCTCAAGAGGCAGCTCTGTAGGATGGAATTACATGTCTGCAGGAGATGCAGAAAAGAGACCTGCAAAGTGGAAAAACAAAGTCCTGCTTCCAGGAGGGACAAATCAGAACAACTACTGGGAGACCCCATGGCCCTGGGAGGCAGGTGCCTCTTCCCCAGCACTAACGCAGAGGCATTCCCTGTGCAATAAGGAGGCTGGTAAGTTTGTGTTTTAACAGCCACTGTTTCCATGCACATAAGCACCTGTTAACAATCTCCATCTTTTGCCAAGCCAAGAATATGAAATTAGCCTTCCTCATTGTCACAAATATCCACTGGCAAAACTTCCCACTTTATGCTTTTCTTTTTTGTCATCTTCAGCTTTTCATTTTCCATTTCAGCCTGTCTTGGACACTGATTTGCCAACTATTTGTCTAATATTTTAGAGGATTAGGAAGTATTTAAGATTTTTTGATTCTATGCGCTCTGGGGTCATAAAGTTGACAAATAACATGGATTGACTTGTTCATTTAGGAGTTGGACAGTATTTGGTATTGGACTATGCAAAGATACTCATATATGATACTCATATTTTATATCAGTCTCTCATTTGTAAACCATCTTGATGCTCACTCATACTGCTAAACTTTATTTTTACTAATCTGAACTTTACTCAGAGCTGCTTCTGAGGAGGCAACCAATTGAGGTGAGTCATATTATCCCTGTAAATATCAGATGCAGAGAAAAGAACAGAATAAATGGTAGTTAATGCAAGTCAACATTTATGTTTCAGTGAGCATACTCATTGCTGTGACCCAAAATACCTGATGACCACAACCTAGAGGAATGAAGATTTATTTGCTCAGAGTTCTAGAGATTTCAGAGGTTTCAATCCAGGTCACATCTGGGGAGCTCTGGGCATGGCGGTGGGAAGCAGTAAGAGCAAGGGCAGGGGGCGAGGGACATATATAATCCCCAAGACCACACTCCCAGGGACCGACCTCCTCCAGCCACACCTGCCTATGTTACCACCCAATAAATCCATTAATCCGTCAGTGGATTTATCCACGGATGAGATTAGAACACTCATGATCCTATTATATCACCTCTTAATATTTTTGCCAATATATGAGGTCTTCCAGGGAGCATTCTATATCCAAACTACATGGTTGGAATCCTTGGGTGGGGGGAAAACAAACATGTAAGACAGAGTAAGAAATGGATGCTAAAATATCATATTAAAGAATTATTTATCCTTCCAAAAGGGAAAATGAGAATTAAAAAAAAACTCTAAAAAATGACATCAAGATCAAACTGAACATGTTTTTCTAATCAGTGCATATATAAAAGTTCATAAAAATACCTTTCCTAGTACATACCCACATCATAGTAACAATGGAAAGAAACTTAAGGAAATTGATTTAATAAGAAGCAAAAAGCATGCAGAATCTAGAGGGAATTTGTCACTCAAATCAGAGATCTGCACTGTATAACATTAATGTCTGCATAAGGACACTCCTTAGTCCGTACAAAGAGAAGGTTACAGCCTTATTGGCTTCAAGGAACAGATAATGAAGTTCAAGTGTTCAGACAGCTAGGAAATAGGGGAGCAGAAGGTAGAAGTCCTAAAATATTTGAACAAAATCAGCCCAAAGACATGATCAACCCCTTATATATATCTGTACAGAGAAGACCGACAATTTGTAAGTGAAACCTGCTCTAATAGAACCAAACAGAAACTTCAGCTGCCAACCAAAACAGGGAAGACAAATTCTGGACTTCAAGTTTCACACAACTAACTTTCTGCTAAATAAAAACAAAACAAAACAAAAAAACAACCAACCAAAAACAACACCCTCCGGTGAAAGAGAACAAACCGTAAAATTTTTGCAATGTAGAAACCTTAATGTCCATTATATAATTAACAATAACTAGACAAATAAAGAAACTGAAGTATGTGATGCTGCCCCCAAAAAAATCCAAATCTAACACAAGATAGCTCAGACACTAGAGAGAGTATAAAGAAAGTCAGAATAACTTTAGGATTTAAAATATAATCATACTGAATAAGCATATGGGAATCTCAATGGAAATAACTTTGACACAAAATTTGACACAGAGAAAGGAAGAAAGTAAAGTAACATAGTAGGTAAAAAAAAAAAAAACTCAGGAGTCTGAAGAGAGAGCCTACTAAGTTATTTTCTTCCTTTGTGTCAAATTTTGAGTCAAATTTTTCATTTCACTTGTCACAGTTTGTGATATCATCTTTAATTTTATTTTAATCCTTTATTATCTCCTTCCCCAATGAGATCTTATACTGATGGCTTGGGAGAGCATTTTGTTCATTTCTAAATATGTAGCACCTTGCACCACTGTTGAATGACTGAATTGATTTGTTAAGTGTCTACTATTGCCAGGCATATATTGGGAGAGCATACAAAAAATGAATCAGCTATAGTACTTGCCATCCAGGAGCTCACAAACTTGTGTGAAGAAGAAAAGTTTTTAAAAAACAATAGGTTGAGTTTAGAGTTATACTTGGGACACAGAAGTATTTTACCCTAGCAGAGAGGAAGGTAATTCTACTAGTGTAAGTTAGAAAAGATTTATGAGAAGAAATGCTTAAATTTTAAGTTTGCATCTAATAGAAGACAGAAAATAATATACGAAATGGAAAAAATATAATAAGTAGCCTTTGCAGAGAGAAAGAATGTAGGGAATAGATTAACACCTTTAAAATGTCATTCTCCTGTCTTTGGGCTTCTACTCTTTTAGTGTAATTTACATTTTTTTCTCTAGCTACTTTCCAGTTTTTCTCATTCTCCTTTATTTTCAACAGTTTATGATGTGCCTGGGTATATTTTCCTTGATATTTATATTACTTGTAGTTTGCTGAACTTTTTGTAATTATTTGCCATAGTTTTGTGAAAGTCTTGTCCATTATTTCTTCAAATATTGTTTTCAGTCATTGTCTCTCTGGTACTTCAGTTATTTGTATGTTAAACCATTTGCTTGAAGTCCTTTTTACTTCTTTGTCTTGAGATTGAACAATTTCTATAAATCTATCTATTCCTTTGAGGATAAATATCTAGAATATATAAATAACTCACACACACACACACACAAACAAATACACATATACACACACACCCAAATTAAAAAAAGCAGCCACGCTTGTAATCCCAGTACTTGGGAGGCGGAGACCGGAGGATCCAGGTTCGCTGCCAGCCTCAGCTACTTAGTGAGGCCCTCTGCAACTTCATGAGACCCGGTTTCAAAATAAAGTATAAAAAATAGGGCTGGGGGTGTAGCTCGGAGGTAAAATGCCCCCCCGGTACCGCAAAACAAAAAAAAAAGCAGCCACTTGAACTGAATAGACATTTCTCAAAAAGAAGAAATACAAATTGTCAATAAATATGTGAAACGAGCCAGACATGGTGGCACATGCCTGTAATCCCAGTACTTGGGAGGCTAAGACAGGAGGATCACAGGTTTGAGGCCAGCTTCAGAAACTTAATAAGACCTTGTTTCCAAATAAAAATAAAGTAGGTCTGGAGATGTAGCTCAGAGGTAGAATGCCCCTGGGTTCTATCCCCAGCACCACACACAGACTATATCTATATCTATATCATCTATATCTATATATCTATCTATATATATATGAAAAAATGTTCAACATCATTAGCAATTAGGGAAATGTAAATCAAAATTACACTGAAATTCCATCTAACTCCAAATAGAATGGCAACCATCAAGAATACAAACAATAATAAATTCTGGTGAGGATGTGTGGAAATTGAAAATCTTCTACACTGTTGGTGGGATTGCAAATTAGTACAGCTGCAATGGAGATCATTGTGGAGATTTCTCAGAAAATTTGAAATGGAGCTAACCATATAATCCAGCTATACCACTCCTGTGTATCTTTCCAAAGGGACTGAAATCAGAATATTATAGTGATATATGCATCTCCATGTTTATAGCAGCACAATTCACACTAGCCAAATTATTGAACCAACCCTGGTGTCCATCAACAGACAAATGATTACAAAATTATAGGATATACACACAATGGAATTCTACTCAGCAATAAAGAAGAACAAGATTATGTCATTTGCAGGAAAATGGATGGACCTGGAGAGCATTGTGTTAAGTAAGATTATCTAGACACAGAAAGTGAAGGGTCATATGTTTTCTCTCATATGCAGAAGCTAGGGAGTAATTGGGATACCAGAGCTATTTCAGATAATGGAGAAGAAACTTCAGTAGGGAAGGGGGAGGGCGATGGAGAGGGAGGATCAGTGAAGGAATCATTTCCATTGACATTATGTACATATGTGAGAATACCAACGTCAATCTCAATATCTTGTATGGAGGAGGAGGGAAGTGGGGAGGGAGCTGGGGGAAAGTCCACCAAATGTTGTGTGCCTGTATGTCACTATCACTATTAATGATGTATGTCATTATGATGTATGTCATATACATAATATGTATATCACTATTATGATGTCTGTGCTGTATGCCTGTATGTCACTATCACTATTAATGATGTATGTCATTATGATGTATGTCATATACATAATATGTATATCACTATTATGATGTCTGTGCTGTATGCCTGTATGTCACTATCACTATTAATGATGTATGTCATTATGATGTATGTCATACACATAATATGTATATCACTATTATGATGTCTGTGCTGTATGCCTGTATGTCATTATCACTATTATGATGCGTGTCACTATCACGCATTGTGATGTGAGACTATAATGCACCAATAAAAGTATAAAATAAGGTTAAGATGAAAAAGAAAAAGAAATTGAATCCCTTCATTGTAGATACAATGAGGATTTTAAAAACTTTTTAGATTTTTTTGACTGAAAATGAAAAAAAAATTGAAGCATCCTACAAATTTTAATTTCTAAACAAGTAAACATAAGTCTCCATAATCCATTGACACAAAAAAGCCTCTAGAGACCTTCTTATTAAAGTGAAAAAGGTCCTGAAGGCCCAAAAGTTGAGACAGTCACAGTAGGCCACACCCAGCTGTGACCTCATAAGGAGCCATTGTGAGGGAGTATGGAGCAGTGGCTATATAAGGCCCTCACAGAGTCTGGGTTTTTGTCCGTAAGTACAGGGAGCTCTTGGTGGTGACCTGTCGGACTCACAGCTGTTTGGTGGTTTGGTGGCTTTCGATCTGAGTGTTGGTTTGGGCTTTTGGCTTTGTTGTTTTGTGTGTGTTTGTTTGTTTGGGTTTGTTATTTTGTTGTATTTTTGTTTGTTGGTTTGTTTTCTAGCTAGCATCGTTAGTTGCTGTTGTGGCTTTCGATGTACAGTGCTAGGGGAGAGAGTAGTGAGGGGAGGTGAGGCCTCATGGCCAGCTCTCCCTGTGGGGATAGCCTCATGGACAATTATACGGGTGGTTTTGCCCGGGTCAAGCTGGCCCGCCATATCCTCACGGGTACTGAGGTGGGTGTGAAGGTCTTGCCTACAGTTAGTGGTTGGTAACAACCCCTTCCTTCTATCTGAAATGGACATCATGAGGACAGTGGGGCACTCGAAAGTGGTCCAGCTGTTTGAGATCATAGACACAGCTGACTATATCTGGCGTCCGCTGGGATGGAGGAGGAGAAGGCCCAAAGAGTGTTCAGGCAGTTCGTGTGTGCAGTGCGCTACTGCCATGAGACCTGAAGCCGGAGAATATCCTCCTGGACATGGAAGGCAACGTCAAAGTCATTGACTTTGGGCTGAGCTGCGGCTTCACTGCTGGGCAGAAGCTGAACACAGTGCGGCACTCCCCACTACTGCGGCCCAGAGGTCTACCAGCGGCAAGAATATGGCCTGATGGTAGACGTCTGGGGCCTGGGTGTTGTCCTCTACTGTATGCTCAAAAGCTGCCTCCCATTCAATGGCACCACCTTGGAGCAGCTGAAGGTTCTCGGTGCCCCCTCACATTTCCACCCAGGCAAGAAGCCTCATCAACCACTTACCGTTGACCAGCCCTGAGGCCCACAGCTGCTGAAATCCTGGGGCACCCATGGCTGAGACAGGGTAAGGAGCATTCACCTCCTTTTACCCAGCTGCTCCCCAGATGCCTGAACCCCACAATCCTGAGCATGATGCGCTGCCTGGGTTACGACCCACACCAGACCTGGCTGTCAGCGTCCAACAGGACATTTGACAACGCAATGGCCACATGCTGATCCAATGCCAGGTGAGCTGGGAGGCAGGGAGCCAACTCCAGGCTGGGCTCAAGCATTGGGGTGTGGTGCCGCCCCCATTCCCAGCAGATCCTCCAGCATGGCTCTAAGGCCCCCAGGCCAGCCCCTGCAAGATCAGCAGCACAGGGGAGGCAGAGGGAAGCTGGTCCTCCCAGACACCAGCAGAAAAAGCCTCCCCCTTCACCCTGCGACACCCTTGTGAGCCCGCCTCCAGTATCTGTGAGGACAGGAAGTTGCTGGAGGTGGGTCACTAGGAGGATTTTTACCGGCATCATCCACACGTGTTGCTGTTGTGTGCTGGCCCCCCGAGCTAACAGAGTCGCTCCAGAGGGAGGGGGGCAGAGGCGCCCCAGATTATTTGACAACAAAATTGCTCCAGAGAAACCAGACAGATGAGATGGATAAAACCAACTCCCTGGATGCTAACTTTGGCCAGAGTGGACTAAGCTGCAGGACGAGGTGCTCCAACTGTCACAGGCTTCTCCACACAGATTCCAATCGAGAGGCCCCCACTGGAGAGAAACCAGAGACTGTTTTTCCCAGGAAACTCTCCCTTTCCCTGAGATGATTCTTAATCTGTTTCTCATGAATCTTAAAAGTGAGATGCTTCTTGAAACAAAAAGTATTATGCAGAAAAAAAAGAGTAAGAAGTATCTGAAATCTTTTACATACTGAATAAGTTTTTTTTTTGGTACAGGGGATTGAACACAGGGGCATTCTACCTCCAACATACACCCCCAGCCCTTTTTATTTTAAAAGTCTCACTGAGACT
This sequence comes from Glis glis, assembly GCA_004027185.1. NCBI lineage: Eukaryota > Metazoa > Chordata > Mammalia > Rodentia > Gliridae > Glis > Glis glis. The sequence goes on along the minus strand of PVJS01019379.1, from coordinate 4,608 downwards.
GGTCTAGAACCCCTGTGATCTTCCTGTCTTAGCCTCCCAAGTACTAGGATTATAGGTGCACGCATCACTGTGTCTGGCTTGAATAAAATATTTAATGACTCTTCTTGAATGAAACAATAAAGCAGCAGGTAATTAAGGAAGAGTTAAAGCAGAATATAAATGGAATTACACTTAATAATACAATATATGGAATAATAAATGTTTCACATATTTTTTGAGAATCGCATGAAACAGTTTTATCAGAATTCTTATATTTGCAGAACGCATCTTTAAAGCAATAGGAAAACTGGGTATTTCTGTGTGTGAATATTCATGCTTTATTCATGCCAAGATAGTGGGTTGTATTTTAGAAGATCTGACACATTTGGGCTTTTGACATCTGTCAGCGCTATATGAAATGGCACACAGTATTTTGCTAACCCAGCAAAGTGGCATCAGGAAAGCAAGTAGCCAAATGGCAAAATGCACACAATCTCATCAATAATGCAATGTATGCAGACATGAGTCACCTAATTACACAATTATACAGCTCGATATAACGTAGCCAAGTTAAAATATGCACAACATACATAAAAATAGGGTGCACCTGAAGCGTCATTTGGTGAAGAGAGTAATTTGATATGCACTGTAATTTGTATTTATTTTATTAAGATGGAGTCTCCCTATATTGCTCAGGATGGTCTTGAACTCCTTGACTCAAGTGACCCTTTCACCTGGGCCTCCCCAGCAACTTGAGCCACTGGGACGACAAGCCTGGGGCACTTGGTCTAGTTACACCGATCTTTTATTATGGCTTGTTACAATGAGCCGTAGTTCTAATTCATTTCTGTTAATGAAGAATGGCGTGTTTTTTCAAAGTGGCACTTTTAATAGTTCTTACAGAAAATAACATAGAACATAAACTGACAGAATTAAAACTTCATAAATTGATCTTTTTTAATTCAAAGTTTAAAGTGTTATGAAAGCCTAAGCTAGCCGGGCTTGGTAGCCTGCCTGTAATCCCAGTACGTGATAGATTGAAACAGAAGGATCTCAGGTTTGACACCAGCCTCAGCAACTTAATGAGACTCTCAGCAACCTAATAAGACCCCATTTCAAAACAAAAAAATAAAATAAGGCTAGGGGTATAGCTTGGTGGTAGAATGTCCCGGGGTATAATCCTATATACCAAAAATATAGAAAAATAAATAAATAAGATGGAAGGTTACATAATATTTTCTTTTAACTGTTTAAAAAGTGATTTATTTCTTAAACCAGATGAGTTCTAAGATAGAAATATTGAGATCCTTCAAATGCCATGAAGAGTCCAGAGGGCACAAGTTAATGCTTCCTTGGAACACATGTAAATCAACATCCTGCCAATAAAAAGAATATTCAATGATATCTTAAAATACTAAAAAAAGTAATTATATTTATTGCATTCTTAAGTTTAAGAGTGTTGTCTGTTTACACTTACAAAAATGTTTTCAAATTATAGAAACTTCATAATTATCTAAATCCTTGCTAATTTGGATCCATTTTATGTGACAAAATGAGACTCATGACATTTTTATCAGCAAGACAGCACAGAATTAGTCAAAATAATCAGTACCATGTATTAAATGAAGAGGCAAATAACATGACATCCAGATCTATCCCAGCAATGCCTTGGACGCATCTGGTACCTACTCCACAGGGTAGATAGTATGTGTTTTTCAGTATGATCGGATGGTAGCTTGAAACCAAATTGGCAAATGCAACAAGTTAGGTCCATCCCTTTTCTCAATAGAGAGCCAGTTGGGAGTGATCACATACAAAGCAACAAAAATCTATGGAGGAAAAGGTACTACAGAGGTGCAACAGAGAGTTCATGAATAAAAATGATTTTTCTAACTTTTGTGACATTTGGGGTATTTCTTTTTAAAGTTTATAATGTATTTTTATTTCACTCCCTTTTGAATGAAATACTAACTTTGTGCCTAAATTTATGCTCATAATATTATTTTTTTCCTTAATAGATGGTAAAAAAAACTTTAGGTTTTTCAAGATTGAGATTCACCTGGGTGGGTGGCACATACCGGTAACCCCAGTACTTGGAAAGCTGAGACAGGAGAATCACAGGTTCGCGGCCAGCCTCAGCAACTTAATGAGGCCCTCAGCAACTTAGTGAGACTGTTTCAAAATGAAAAAATAAAATTAGGCTGGAAGTGTAGCTCAGAGGTAAAATGCCCCTAGGTTCAATCTCTATGGCCAAAAACAAACAAACAAACAAAAAACCCTGAGATTCACTTTTACGAGGACCTGTGATCCCTTTCATGTTAATTTCACTCCCCTTACTCATGTGCTTCCCTTGTCATGTATTCTGTGCATTTAACTTTTAAAAATTTTTTATGAAATCACATGAAACACTAAAGAAGATCTAAAGAATGGAGAGATAATTCATTTACAGATAGGAAAACTCCAAAATGAAAAAATGTCCAATTTTCCCTATTTTATTCAATGAAATTCCAATAAAACAGAATCAGTACAATGCCAATGGAAGAAAATCAATATAATTCCAATAACAATTCAATTGACTTAGGCTCTTAATGCTTTAATTTAAAAAGGTAAATGTATAAAAGTAAAAAATGTCCAAAATAGCCAGACACAGTGACACATGCCTATAATCCCAGTGCTTAGGACGCTGAGATAGGAGGATCACAGTTTTGAGGATAGCCTCAGCAATTTAGTGAGGCCCTCAGTAACTTAGCAATACCCTGTTTCAAAAAAAAAAATAAATTTGGGCCGAGGGTGTATCTCAGAGGTAGAATGCCTCTGGATTCAATCTACAGTACCACAAAAACATTCAATATGTATTTAAAGCTAAAAAATACACTTGAGGAAAGTCTTGATATTCAGTAGAGAGACTTAATATGGATCTATATTAATTAAGAGAGTGGTACTCACATAAGGATAGTACATTCACCCATAGACTCAAATAAGAAAGCCAGATTACATATCAGACTTAGTATAGTACATAAATTGAAAAAGTATGAGTTTTCAATATCTGTTGTCAGAACACTTAGGTTATCCATGTAAGGAAAAATAACATCATACCAAAATGTCACAACCAATTTTATCCCTAATCTCACTGTATGCAAAAGCAAATTGTACAGGTATATTAGTGAAAGAAGAAAACCTAATGTAATTTTAGAAGAAAACCAGGAGGTTATCTTTATGACATCCAGAAAAGAAAGGGGTAACAAACATAACATATAATACAAACTACAAAGCCAAATATCCATACATTCTAGTGCACTAAAATTCTAACCATAAAGAGACATCATAAAGACAGTGAAGAAATAAGAAACATAGTGAAAGAAGATATTTGCAAAACAACCAGCAAGGCAGGCCCCCCAAAATGTTATTTAAAACATTTTTTACAAATAAGGAACTACATTTTTTTATAACAAAACATTAAAAGCTGGGACAAAACAAGCCTTAACGAGATACAGAAGAACAGAAACACTCATTTTCTACTCTTGCGATTACATCGGTATTTAAACTTTTTGGAAAACAATATAGCACCACCTAATAATACTGAACATAAGTTTACCCTACAGTTAGTTCTCTTGGTTCTATGTACTTGGTTCCAGTCACCCCCACCCAGAAGTCTCTTTGAGCTGACTTCTGTGGTGATACTTTCATTAACTACATTCAGAAAACAGTTCAAACAACAGACCCTCCTTGTTCATATAGGGATGCTGGTTGCATTGACTAAAGGCAAACCATGATTACTGTTGCTATCTTAATGCTTTCTTAATTTCATTTAAAAAAATTACTGACTCCACTGGGAGCATTTAAGTGATCACACTTAGACTATGTCTGAGCTCACAATTTAGGAAATTTAAAGAAAGAAAAATCAGCGTTAATACATAGTAGAAACATAAAAAGAAGCATAGAATTTATGAGGCAAGATGGTGCATGTTCTAAAAGGAGAAATAAGCATCTTACTGATGTGGGACGATTTCAGTGAAATGTGTTACAGCTGTGAATTCACTGAAACAGGTGGATTTATTTTTTGCATGGTACGATTTTTAACTTCGGGTTTGATCAGCCCATATGCAGCATTTAAAAATATGTATCAATTTAGGCTGGAGAAAAAAATCAAATAACCAAGTTGTTTTTTTTTTTTGGTAGGTTCTTCAAAGTTTTAAAAAGTTACAACTTCCTCAATATAACATTTTGCCTCAAAATTTTTTATTATTTTGATTATATTTCTGATATTAGAATTGAATTTTTAAAAGCTGCAAATAAAAGCCCTGCTCCAATTTCAATGTTGAGTGTCCTCCAAAGTTCTGTTCTTTGTCCTCCGCTCTTTCCCTGTTTTGGTTTGTTGTACTTCCAAAGAACAAGGTCAAGAAAAAGAGCTGTGCTGGGCGTGGTGGCACACGCTTGTAATCCCAGTACTTGGGAGGCGGAGACCGGAGGATCCGGGTTCACGGCCAGCCTCAGCTACTTAGTGAGGCCCTCCGCAACTTAGTGAGGCCTGGTTTCAAAATAAAGGATAAAAAATAGGGCCGGGGGTGTAGCTCAGAGGTAAAATGCCCCTGGGTTCAATACCCAGTACCGCAAAAAAAAAAAAAAAGA
>PVJS01019378.1:0-33774 GCA_004027185.1 Glis glis | reverse complement strand
GAGAGAGAGAGAGAGAGAGAGAGACAGGGAGAGAGAGAGAGAGAGAGCTGAGGCTGGCTGCGAACCTGGATCCTCCGGTCTCTGCCTCCCAAAGTACTAGGATTACAAGCGTGCGCCACCACGCCCGGCCTCTGTATGTTTTTTAATTGATTGATTACAAAATAGAAATAGACTTTAGTTATATAAAATGATTATTTCAGTAGTTCCATTTATTTTATTGTCAGTGTTCTCTCATATCATTAGAAAGCTACTAGTGAGCGGGTTATGTATCTTTGGGCTTTTATTGGTCATAGGAATGTGCAGAATTTAAAAGTAAAAATAGTTGCTGAGCTTTGGAAAACTTCTCTGCAATATTCTCTGGAATAATGCTACATAAAAGGAATCATTGTAGCCAGGTGTGGTGGTGCACACTTGTAATCCCAGTACTTTGGGAGGCTGAGACCCGAGGATCCGGGTTCGCGGCCAGCCTCAGCTCTCTCTCTCTCTCTCTCTCTCTCCCTGTCTCTCTCTCTCTCTACTTAGTGAGGCCCTCCGCAACTCCGTGAGACCCGGTTTCAAGATAAAGTATAAAAAATAGGGCCCGGGGTGTAGTGTGGAGGTAGAATGCCCCTGGGTTCAATCCCCGGTACCGCAAAACAAACAAACAAACAAACAAACAAACAAACAAACAAACAACGAATCATTTTATAGACCAGGAGACAGTTAGGAAAACACAGTTTTGTTGCTGGGTCTTCAGAGAGAGTTTTATGGATTTTGTGAGATTCTGTAGAAATTCAAGTAAAATCTGCATTAGAGCACATTATCTCCTGCAGGGAAGAACCAGCAGGATTGCTTATGGTTGTCAACTATCTCTGCTCAGTATGCTTTTGCCCTACTATGTAGAAAACCTTCTACTTGCTGAAAAGTAGTAACAATGTTGGAACACTAAAAGAAAAGGATAAAGAAAATGAAAAATACAATCTAAATGAGAAGGACCTTTATGGTTAATCTTGACAGTAAAACTGGGAGTCAAGTTAAAGGGTGGTTAGATAAATTGAAAAGATTTTGCCTGAATTCTTTATTTTAAGAAATAGCTGTCAAATTGAAAGGGGTGAACATCATTAGGTTGAGTGTAGGCATATCTAAAGTCCTTTTTGCGAGAGTCCTAAATACTAAATTTAATGTATATTCTAATTATTATCTTCTTCCTAGTTTTCTTTTATATTCAGATTTTAAAATATACTTTCTTTCTGAAGACCTCTTTAGAAAGAAGTGAATGAAAAATGTGAAGTAGAGTAAAAATATATTTAATTACTTAATCAGGGCAGAGACACAATTAGAAATTAGAAAGCTAATTCTATAGAGAGAGATATATAGGGAAATTAGGAATTCCAGAACAGCAACTCATATTTTTGAGCTATTGTAGTTTTTAGTTTTAACTTTTATCATTTTTAAATATATATATATATATATTTATATATTTAAATATATATTTATTTTATATATTTATATTTATATTTATATTTAAATATATGTATGTATATATATATATATATACATACATATATATATATATATACAGTCATAAGAAACTTTAATACCTTTCTTCAGGAACAATGCTTTAATGACTAAACGATACTGGAAATTTTAAAGTATATGTAAAATTAGTATTTATTATAATAAATTTTAAAATTTTGAAACATTTTTATGCAGAATGAAAACTTTTTTCTTAAAGTAACCTTGTAGTAAAGAGATTAGTATACAGAAGTCTCCCCTTTCTGCAGTTTAACTTTTCTGTTTCAGTTACATGGGGTCAACCACAGTATGAACATTTTAAATGGAAAATTCCAGAAATAAACAATTAATGTATTTTAAATAATTTCAAACAGTTTATTATTATAGCTATTCTATATTTTATTATTTGTTTTTGTTGCTGATCTTTTAGTTTGCCTAATTTATGAGTTAAACTTTATCATAGGTATGTATTTATAGGAGTAAGCATAGTACATAATAGGGTTTAGTACTGTCTATGGTTTCAGGCATCTAAAGGTATCTTAGAATGTATTCATTATAAGCCAGATATGATGGTGCACAATTATAATGCCAGTTCTGAGGCTGAGAAAGGAGAATCGCTGGTTCGTGGCCAGCCTCAGCTACTTAGTGAGAACCTGTTGCCCTCCATAACTTAGTGAGAACCTGTTTCAAAATAAGGAATAGAGCCGGGTGTGGTGGCCCACGCTAGTAATCCCAGTACTTTGGGAGGCGGAGACCGGAGGATCCGGGTTCCCGGCCAGCCTCAGCTCTCTCTCTGTCTCTGTCTCTCTGTCTCTCTCTGTCTCTCTCTCTCTCTCTCTCCTTAGTGAGGCCCTCCGCAACTTTGTGAGACCTGGTTTCAAAATAAAGTATAAAAAATAGGGCCGGGGGTGTAGCGCGGAGGTAGAACGCCCCTGGGTTCAATCCCCGGTACCGCAAAAAAAAAAAAAAGGAATAAAAAATAGGGCTGGGGGTGTAGCTCGGAGGTAGAATGCCCCTGCATTCAATCTCTAGTATGGCAATAAAAAATGTATTCCTTATAGATAAGGAAGACTACTGTATATGTATATATGTTCTGTGGGTATATTTTTAAAATAATTGTTAAAATAGTTAATATTGAAAAGTAATTTTGACATAGTTGAACTGAAAAGGCATTTGTTAGTGGTCTTCTCCCACACAGGGACTATGTATTAATATCCTTTGTATCCTTGAGTACAGCACAGTGTCTGTGTAGTACAAAGAGTATATTTGATAATATTTACCGAATGAGTTTCAACATCTTTTCTCATAAATTCTCACACCACTGTTTAATTCAAGCTAATAATCCATATTTGTTGTAGAAATGACTGAAAGTTTAAGTGAGTTAAAATGTATACAAATATAGTTGTTAATTATATTCAAATTATTATGTTTTTCTGCTGTGAAGAGTAATCTTTTGAATAAAAATCAAGGTGTCTGAACTACAGTGTATTTTTTTCTTCCAGTGCTTTAACAATGTTACATCAATTCTGAGCATAGGAAGCAATTTGTTTCTCATATCAATCTTCTATTTTAGCCAGTTCTCTAGTATTTTTCTGTTTTATTAATTTGTAGTCATATTTCTTATTTCTAGTCTTATACTCTGATGCTTAAACCTACACACATCTTATATCAAGTTTAAACCATTTTTTTATTGGTTCATTGTAATCATACATTGTGATGAAGTTCAGGGTGACAGAGGCATAGATACACATAGCACTCACTGAGCCCTCCTCCCGTTCCACTCCCTCTCTCACTCCACCTTCCTGTGCACGACGCTATGATTGGCTTTGATAAATTTGTGTATGTACATCATGTCCATTGAAGTGTTTCCCTCGTCAAGTCTTCTTCCCCCTTCCTGTCTCCCTCAGTTAGGTCCCCGATTTCATTCCATAAGGTTTCTCCTATGAATTACAAAATTATGGGATATACACACAATGGAATTCTACTCAGCCATAAAGAACAAAATTATGTCATTTTCAGGGAAATGAATGGAACTGGAGAATATTATGCTAAGTGAGATTAGTCAGTCACAAAAAGTAAAAGGTTGGATGTTCTTTCACATATGTGGAAGCTAGGGAGAAATTGGGATACAGGAGGGACTCCAGGCAAAGGAGGAAAAACTATTTCTTATTACCTCCATTGCCCAATCTCTAGAGTGTGTATACATGTGTGTATGTGTGTATATGTCTGTGTTTGCAGACACAAAGTTGCTATAACAAAGAGATCCAGTATTTGCATTGGTTTAAGTAGGATAGAAGTTTATTTCTCATTCATACAACTGTTATACAGCAGTCCAGGCTGATAAAGTGGTTAGCTTCACAAAGTTACTGTTCTCGTCAATACTGTTCTGCAGTCTCCTAGGATGTTGTCCTTGTCTGCAAGGTTAAATTTGGGTCACTGCTATATTTGCATTCTAATTTGAGAAGAGGAATAAATTGCAAAAGCAATGGTAAGCAATTTCCTTTTAAGCAAGTGGTCAAAAAATTTTACATTCCATTGGTTAGAACTTTCTCACATGGCAGTAATGGCTGCAAGAGAAGCCAGGAATATATATGGTGGCCACTTATTTAGTACAACTGTTGTTATTAAAGCAAAGGAAAATGAATTTTAAGTGATTATTAGTAATTTCCACAATGCTTTTAAATTGTATCATGCTGTTTGGTAGTTTTGTCTCATTTGTATTATGAGGCAATTAAGGAAAGGATCAAGGGAAGGATGAAGTATTCCTGTTTCTGGAATGTTCCTGCTGTGACCTAGCAGCATGGTGTGTCAACCCTAATTAGTAGGACTCCTATTGAGAAAATTGGATCTTAGGAAACAGTGGTTGTGCTTAAGGCCCAGGTGACTACTCCCCATTCTAATACTTTCTCTTCATTATCAACCTTAACAGAATTTGGACTTGAGGGGTTTTATTAAGGGAGATTGGATTTCCCACACAGGGCATCTGCACACCCTTCTTTCTTTCTTTATTTATTTTTTTTGCGGTGCTGGAGATCAAATCCAGGGTTTTTCACATGCTAGTCAAGTGCTCTACCACTGAACCACACACACAGCCTTGTACCCAGCTTTAAACACTCATACTTCTTTATATTTATCTTGGAATATGAGGCTTTTCTGGTTTAAATACTGTGGAATTCTGCATTGTTGAAGCAGAATTCAAGGACATTCATATGTTGCTAGTGGGAGTATAAAATAAAAATTCTTTATAGATCTATTTGTTAATATTTAGGAAAAATAAGAACACGTATACCCTTTAATACAGCGTTTCTATTTCTACAGGTATCCTTACACATAAGACATGAAATATTTATAAGATTATTTTTGCAGTGTTGTTTATAACAGCCTAAATAACCATTAATTAGGGACTGGTTAAATAAGCAATGCTATTTCCACAAGATAGAATACTATGTAACTATATAAAATGATGATGAAATGGTTTAAATACTAAAATGCAAAACTAAGATTCTTACATAAAAACAAACTGAAGAACAATATGTGATGAGAAGATAAAAATCATTAGAGTTTTTAGCTGGGCATGGTGGTGCATGATTATAATCCCAGTACTTGGGAGGCTGAAACAGGAGGATTGCAGGTTCGCAGCCAGCCTCAGCAACTTAGTGAGGCCCTCCAAAATTTAGTGAGACCCTGTTTCAAAATAAAAATTAAAATTGGGCTGGGGGTGTAGGTCAGAGGTAGAATGCCCCTGGGTTCAATCCCCAGTACCACACACACAAAAAAAAAAAAAAAGAAAAAGAAAAGTCATAGAGTTTTATTTTAGAAAAATACAGTACTGGTTGGTACAACCAGTACTGTGTTTACTTCTTTCATGATTTACATACAGTGGTTTTTAACTATATTCTGTGACCATTATTTAAATAAAAGCCTTCCAGTTATTTGGAAAGAGACACTGGGCCCTTCATATGATATAATATCCAGACTTTATCATACTGCTTTTCCTCTGTATCCTTCACTGGATATTTGGTATGCAGAAGTAAGCATGAGTCTGTAAACAGGATTAGAATATGCGAAAGATAGTGGAGTGATCCCTGCCTTCTTTTCTGTGGTGTGTGCATGTTTTTATTGTAAGATTACATTAGTTCTTTTGGCATGTAAGGCACATTGTTGTCTCATTTTGAATATGTGGTCCATTAGAGTACCTAGATGTTTTCCACATGAATGTCTATTAATTTTTCACATGAACTGTTACTAGTGTGTCTGTAATGACTATCTGCTGCACTTCTAAAAGTCTGTACATAAAATATTCTTATATTTCTCATATATCCATCATAGAAAAATTCAGCTTCAGAAAAGAAGGAAATTTCAAATTGTCCTCAGTTACAGGCTCTATTGATACTTTGTTGTACATCCATGTAGGCATTCTTCAGAGCATTGTTTTTCAGACTTCAGGATGCTTCCCTTTAGTGGTCTATAAAGTCAGTAAGATACAGCTAGCATGTTTTAAAAAAGAATCAGAATAACATAAAATAGAAAATATTATATAGAATTGCATATAGAAAGGATAAGTATTGTTTTGTGAAAATGTTTTAATTAAGTACTTCTATATATGCATGTGTGTAGTGGACCAATATGTACAATGTATATATTAAAGTGAACACAGAAAAAAAACTTATTAGTGGATCACTTTCCATATTTTTCCTTTGCTTTTATGCCCCTCCATATCTCCCTCCCCCTTTCCCTCCCTCCCTCCCTCCCTTCCTTCCTCCTAATGAAACCTATTTCACATGCTCTTCATAATGATTGCTCATTTAATTATGTTGTGAATGGTTTTCTATGGCAAGCATTTTTCTCTAGAGGTATTTTATTTTATTTTTTAATTTAAATTAATTTTTTAAATTCTTTATTTTGAAACGGGTCTCACTAAGTTGCAGAGGCCTCACTAAGTAGCTGAGGCTGGCCACAAACCGGAATCCTCTGGTCTGGGCCTCCCAAGTACTGGGATTACAAGCATGCGCCACCACGCCTGGCTCTAGAGGCATTTTAAATGTTGAGCATTCCACTGTAGAGATGTCCCATCATTTATTGATCCTGTAATTTGTTTTAATAGTTCCATTTTATTGGACAATTTGATTTCTGATTTGGGCTATTATAAGTAAATCAGGTGAATGCTTTCATACATACTAACCGTTTTCTTATGAACCACTCCTAAAAGTTGGATTGGTAGATCAAAGGATCGGCATATTTTAAAATGTTTTCATAAAAAGTTCCAAGTGTTCTCCAGCAGTGCTCCTATTTGTACTGTCTACCAATTTGATGGTTTAAATATGGCATGTTAATTGCTTTTCATTTGTATTTTCAAAATTGATTTTTTATAGCTTAATGTTAAGAAGTTACTTTTACTTCTTTTGTATTTTTGGGTCCTTTTAAATTACTCTTTCTGTCTTCTAAAAAATAAATTATATCTCCAAGATTTATGCTATTTGTAAAGTTATTATTTATGAGCCTATTATATGTTTATGAATAGTGTTATAAGCAGTTTGTGCCCAAATATAGAATCCTGAGGCATGATACTAGAAACATTTACTCCATATTGATATTGATGTACTAGTCAGAGTCTTGGATAAATGTTCAGCCAATTATGAATTATCTGATTGAAAAGTCATCCAGCCCATTGTTTTCTATCTTTTCCACAAGAATTTTCTGAGGCTTTAAAATTTTTTCCAGATATCTTACATGAGTCAGTATGCATAGTAGTTATAAGCACAAGTAGAGAGTTCTGGGTTTGGATCTCTGCCCCACAGTTGACTAGCTCCGAAACTCTGAGAAGGTTGCTTTAATCTTCTATGCCCAATTTTCTCATTTTAAAATGCAATAATAATATCTTTCCTCATAGTGTTACTGAAAGGATTAAATGAAATAATATTTGGCATAAAGTAAGTACTCAGTGAGTATTGGCTATTACTTTGGTGTGTTCATAATTTTCCAAGTTAGTAATTCTCATAAAAATAAAAGAAAGTTAAATTCTGACATGACCTCATAATGAATTCATGATAGCCCTTGGTGATCAGTGCTTCCTTATATAAGAGTTCACAAATCATCTATTAAATAGTTATTTTAAAAGAACATTTCCTAAAGGTTTTCTAGGGATTACATATATCTCTCCAGTCTCTATAGCTTCTATCCTATACTCTTTTTGAAAATACAAACTATTTTCCAGTCTCTACCCTCTGGTTCAGCCAGGGATCATATCTATGCTTCATGAGAAAATTGTGGGTTGGAATTTGTCTGAGACTGACAAGTCAGAATCGTTCTTGTAAGACAGCTAGGCATTCTTATTGTCTCTCCACCTAAAAGGCTTTAGTAAGCTTTTAACCATGTTTATTATACCTTTTCCAGTTTGAAGACCATTTTCCTTGATAAAACTAAATATGAATCAAATAGTTTCACTTTCTCTATCACTTATTTCTATAAATTCAGCAAGTATTTATTGAATAGCTAAGTCCTCTGGGTGCCCAAGGAAACAAAATTCGTCCTCAGAGAGTAGCAGTATGAGTTGAGTGTATGTGTGTGTGAGTGTGTGTAGGGGAAATTGGTGAGTGTTGGCAAAAGAGGAAAGGATCACAAAGTTCCATTTTTTAATATCTTTTTGTTTTAAAATCTCAAGATCACTTTGTTTCTTTGTTTTACTATATTTATTATTTCATTAAATCTGAGAACAAAGTCATTATTCTGAAACTTGTTTCTTGATAATTACTGTTGGCAGTAATTGTAATTATCTTTTGTTGCTGCTGTTATACGTATTTTCTTTCTCATCTAGAATTTTAATTTTCCCCTCAAATTTAAGGCTTAGATTATTGGTAGTATTTTGTCAACCATGATATTTTCAGTCTATACCACCAGGTTAAGTTGCATCTCATAGTGGAATGAATACCCAGTGTTTTTCACAGCCAAATATTGTTCTTTTTTGTGTGTGTGTGGAACTGGGGTTTGAACCCAGGGGCATTCTACCTCTGAGCTATAACCCTAACCCTATTTTTTAGTCTTTGTTTTGAAACAGAGTCTCACTAAGTTGCGGAGGGCCTCACTAAGTAGCTGAGGCTGGCCACAAACCTATGATCCTCCTGTCTCATCCTCCCAAGTACTGAGATTACAAGTGTGCGCCACCACGCCCAGTCAAATGTTTTTTATAAAGCCATCTATACAACAACTATTCCTTTTCTGTGTTTGTGTTTACTTTCCAATATCACTACCTTCAATAGTAGAAGAGATGAAAATATCAGTTAGATTTTAATGTCCTGTAATTGTATCTGTAGCACTTTATAGGTTTTTCCTGACAGAATCATTTGTAGATGTGGTACGGTGAAAAGGGCATAGTTTTTGGAATACGAGAAACTTGTGTTTAAGCCCTGACACCTTCCCCCCGTTAGCAGTGTTTTTTTTCTGTTTTCTTTGGTGAGGATTGTTTTGAAAGCCGTTCTGATTATCTGCTCCAAGAAAATACCACTTTCTGCTTCACTTAGTCAACTCTACAGAGGAACTATTCTTTTCCATGCTCACTTTTCAGAGTCAAGAGCCACCATCACATGTTTCTTCCTCTTCTGGCTAATGATAGGAGTCATCTAACTTTCTTTTCTGTTTTTTTTTTTTTGTACTGGGGATTGAACCCAGGGGCATTCTACCTCTGAGCTACACCCCCTGCCCTGTTTTTTTATCCTTTATTTTGAAACAGGGTCTCACTAAGTTGCAGAGGGTCTCACTAACTTTCTTAACTAAACTTTTCCTTTCATTTGAATATTCCTTACTTTTCCATAGCAATGGGATTTGGATTCAAAGTTGAGAGACTTGGATCCTTTCCCTTTCGTGATTACTCTGCTTACTTGCCAACCAGTTGTTCTTATTGAAAAGACATATAATGTGCCTAGACAAATTTAAGAACCTTGTAAGTTACATTCATAATTAAGAGATTGCTTTACTTTCCAAGAGGGGGAGGAAGAGGAGTGATAATAGTAGTAATATTAACTTTGTTTTGGGATTAACTATTTAATCAGCTATTATTTTAAATGAAGAAGGATTTCCTGATGAATTCATACTTTGAGGCCAATATAAAATAGCATCTCATCTTTTCCCAATTTAGTTTAATGGAGATTACATGATGTTCTATAAATAATTCCTAACTGAATTTAACATATTTCTAGTGAAAATTTCTTCAGGCTGTTGATTCACAAATTTTAATTAGTAAAATAATAAAGTTGAAATTAAGATTCTTTGAAAAACACTGAATATAGTCATGAGATTTCAGAGTTCGAAATTTAGGATCACAAGTTTCCATTTATAAATGAAACATTCTCAAGTCATGTTTGAAATGAAACTGTTTAACTCAAGAATTATATTGTAGTAGTAAATAAGGAATGAGAATTAAAGTGTATTTTTACCAGAGTGATTTTTGTCATTACCAAAAGTGTGAACCAACCTAACCTAACCTATAAGGCCAGTTACTTGCAAAATCAATAACATTTACATAGTAATTAGTGTGAGCAGAGAACTGATAAACTCTGTATTGTTTTGTGTTTCTTGTAAAATTCTGCTGCTGCTACTTCTTTCATTACTTGGAAAGCTTCCACCTTCTTGCATTTAAACCATTTATCTTCTCAGGAACTTGCCAAATTTTTGTTCATTTAAGCAAGTGCTTGTTGTGTCTCCATGCCATGCACAATGCTAAGCATATGGTATATGAAAAATAAGTCAGACAGTCGCTTTTGTTCAGGGTCTTCTGGTATACTATGGGAGAACTACATATGCATTTTTAATATTATATTTAAATCCCAGAGCAGGCAGAGCAATTGAGAATTTTGTTCTTAGAAAGCATTTGCTAAGGGCCCTAGCAGTTTATTCCATTGTATTTGTTGTAGCACAGAGTGTTAGCGTAGGCAAACTCCCTGTCTATTGCCATTTTCAATCTGATAGACATTGACCTTAAAATAAGACTTGATTATATGTAAGCGTATAAGATACTATTGAGGAGACAACTCATATTTGTGAAGAAGAGAGATAATAAAGTGTTTGGAATTTTTCTTAGGATGTAGGAAAACATTTAGATTCTTACCTGCTAATAGCAAAATAAATTCCAACTGGATAATAGTAGAATTTAAAATATCAAGCCACCAATAAATTAGAAAAGGTAACATTTAATAAACTATTGGGAAAGGAAAGGAATTTCAAAGTAAGGAAAAGCTGGGCATAGTGGCTCAAGCTTGTAACCTTAGTACTTAGGAGGCTGAGACAGGAGGATCTCAGGTTCGAGGACAGCCTCAGCAAGTAGTGAGACTCTCATCAACCTAGCCCTGTTTCAAAACAAAACAAACAAACAAACACAAAAGGGCTGTGGGTGGAGCTCAGAGGTAGAATGCCCCTAGGTTCAATCCCCAGTACTACACACACACACACACAAAAAAAACAAGTAAGGAAAAAGTTATTGAGGAAAATATGGAACTGATTTGATTAAGTAAAAACATTTATCTACATAAAATAATAAAAAGTCAAAGAAAATAAACTATTGTGGAAAACAGACAATACCGATGTTACAGCATATATTAAACATATTTCAGAGAAAATATTTGATCACTGGATGAAAAGATATATGTGATGATTATCAAAATGATTCTAACATTTTATATAATTTTGAAATTAGTTTCTTTTAGTTTTGTAAAAATGTATTTATTGGGTCTAGCAGAAAAGAGTAATGTGTTTATGAAAGGACTGAGAAGTTTCTAATTAATTATATAAACTGTTACAGTATATATAGTAATCACATACTCTTTGAAATTCTAACATGAATCAAGTACTTATTCATTGTGCAGACATTTATTTGAAGATTTAATATGTACTACAGCATTGTAACTGCTAAATTATAACTGTGAATAAGAGCTCTTCCTCAATGTATTCACAGATTAGGGGTGTGATACATTTTTCCCCTTTCCTTTCTTCTTCTCTTGCATTTCAAGTCTAGTTCACCAATCCATCCACCCCACTTGTCTATCCAGAAACATTTAGTGAGTTCTTAGAATGTAGTGAGCCTATGGTGGTTGCAGGGATATTAATATTAAAAAGTGATACTGTCATTAAGGGGTTTAGTCAAAGAGATGGGCAGAGGAAACTAGTGAAGAGATACAAGGGGTAGATGCCATTCCAGAGAATGAGAGGATTAGATTCGAGTTATGAGAGGGAAATATATACTGTGTTAGAAGACCTTTAAAATGAGCACTAAAATATTAATGCAATTAATTTATTCATGTGGTCCATTCATGTTGTCCATTCATATTTATACTTTTTTTGTGGTACTGGGAATTGAACCCAGAGGCATTCTACCTCCGAGCTACACTTCTAGACCAATTTTATTTCTTATTTGAAAACAGGGTCTCACTAGGTTGCTGACAGCTTCTCTAAATTGCTGAGGTTGTCCTCAAACCTGTGATCCTGCTGTCTCAGCCTCCCAAGTACTAGGATTACAAGCATGTGCCACCACGCATGGCTCATATTTATACTTAAACATTTTTCCTACATATTAAAAGATTAAAAATGACTACAATTCTTAAAACATGCTCTGTACCTTATAAACTTTGAAATAAATTATACATTTGTCATGTCATGGGAATGCTAAGATCCATACTTATTAACAATAAATAGATACTGAGAAATAAATACATTCATATTAACAATGATTGCCTGCTTATTAATGTCAATATTTATTTATTATATTTATTTTTCTCCTGATCACTGGATACATGTTTATGCATTGGCTGAAGTGCTTTTGTGAACTGTATGCAATTGAACTTTGGCACAACCAACCTAAGTGTTTTAAATGAGAATTACTATGAAGAGGTGTTGAAGAAACTATTAAATAATTGTTTAAGGGACATGTGAAAGACTCAAGGACCAGATATCTTTTGAGTTAGGTCTCTCTTTCAAAGTGTTCATAAAATCTTGAATTTATAAAATAGTCTTCCTTTTCACTGTCCTGTCATGTAGCTGGAGTTTGGGCTAAATATCATTTACTTGCTATAGAACTGTGGTTAGAATCTCATTCTTATGATTCCTAGCTCTGTGCTGTTATTATACACTTTTCAATTGTGTTTTTAATGTTACTGAAGGAATAAAACCACATGGAATAAAACTACAGGGCAGGGGTAGGGATTTAAAGTAAATCAAAACCCATATTTGATATATGCATCCCAGTGGAATGGGAACTTTGCTATAGGAACTTTGAGTCACTTTGAACAGTCACTACTATAGATGTATACTTAGAGACTGACATCCTAAAATCACAAAACATCATGTTGGGTGAAATTAAGGGGCATTGATTTGCACTGAGTTGCTGCCTAAATTGGTTAATTGGCTTTCCACAAGACTCCCTTGTTTAATTTGTTTTTGAAATGATAACATTTGTAGCATTAAAAATCATGCTTCCAAGCAGGTATTTGCATACTATAGCTTAGCTGTTCAGTTTTTATCAGGAACTAATCTAGGTAAGTGCCCTAGGGCAAAAATGACCCACACACAGATTTCTTTTGTGGAAGGATTAAAACTAAGAAAGTATTGGAAGGAGGGCTAAATGTGCAATGTGTGCATGTATGATGTTCATACCCTGACATATATCAAAATGTATAATTACAATGCACCAATAAATGAACATAAAAAAACTAAGAAAGTATAGAAAGTCAGTGAATTAAACAGACTTAACTTCTTGGTTTATAAACATTGTAGGACAGGTGAATACTTTCCCTAAGGAACTATACAACTGTTTTTCTTCCACTTTTATCTAAGAGTGTTTCTTTTATTTTTTTCGGTACCGGGGATTGAACGCAGAGGCGTTCTACCTCCGCGCTATGCCACCAGCCCTATTTTTTATACTTTATTTTGAAACCTGGTCTCACGAAGTTGCGGAGGGCCTCACTAAGGAGAAGAGAGAGACAGAGAGAGACAGGGAGAGAGAGAGCGAGAGAGCTGAGGCTGGCTGCGAACCCGGATCCTCTGGTCTCCGCCTCCCAAAATACTGGGATTACAAGCGTGTGCCACCACACCCGGCCCTATACTTTATTTTGAAACCAGGTGTCACGAAGTTGCGGAGGGCCTCACTAAGTAGAGAGAGAGAGAGAGAGAGAGAGAGAGAGGCAAACAGAGAGAGAGAGAGAGAGCTGAGGCTGACCACGAACCCGGATCCTCCGGTCTCCACCTCCCAAAGTACTGGGATTACAAGTGTGTGCCACCACGCCCGGCTCTAACAGTGTTTTTATTGAACTGTTATAGAATAACTGAGTCTATGAAGGTGGTGAAAACAAAAAAGTTTCATAAGTTACTGCAGAAAAATTGACTGTATGTAGGAAGAGTATGTGAGTGATTACTACACTTGGTTGAAAAGAAAAATACCCATTTGCCTCGATTATTTTTGATTAAAGTAAAATATGACTTATTTTCTATTTTACATGTATTCTATTTATGATGCAAAATTTTAAATTATCTTTAAAATATCTTTCACAAATATTGAATGGTTGTGTTTCAGAAACTATGACTGATTTGGAAGGGGAAATATTTATCTTGTATTTTAAGTTGTAGCTTCTGATATATTTTAGTTTAGAGAAATGTGTAGTTGTACGGTTTATGGTAATTTATATTTATCCTCTGGATAACAAGACTTCTCCCAGTGATGGCCTTTAACAGTGTTTCTAGAGATCTAAGCATAAGAAAAACAATGCTATCTTATGTATTGTGCAAATACAAGAATACCTGGAGACCATTTAGATTGTCATTTGAACACTCCATTGTATATATAGAAAGAAAAATGTTTATGATATCATTTATTAAAACTATTGGAAAATATGTCAGTATTAGAAATCAGATATAATTTTGGGACATCTTTTCTCTCAAAATTATATAAAAATATAGGGCTCATTGATATCTCATTAAACTATAATAGCATCAGTATGAGACATCAGTAGAGTTTTAAGTAGTAGCATTAGTGAGTAATTATAATAAATATATTTAAATCGGGCATGGTGATGCATGCCTGTAATCCCAGTACTTGGGAGACTGAGACGGGTGAATCACAGGTTTAAAGCCAGCCCTCAGCAACTTAGCGAGGCCCTCAGCACTTTGAGACCCTGTTTCCAAATAAAAAATAAAATAGGGCTGGGGGTGTAGCTTGAAGGTAGAATGCCTTTAGTTCCATCTCCAGCACCACACACACAAAATAATAATTATACTTATATTTATGAATGTATATATATTTATCTTTTTAATATATTTTTATCTTTTTTACCTAAATGCCATTTTTATATACTTTTAAAGTATGATTAAGAATACCTAAACTGCTTTCTGAAAAAAGCTCACAATTTTTTTATTATAATGATTTTTTTTCCTGGAAAGTTATTTTCACCTTTTGGGTAATTATTTTACATAGATTAACAGATTCCAGCTTTACTTCTGCCTGACTTTATATCTTTGTCTACTTTCTAAGAATGCATATGAAAGCTTCATGCCCTTGAACTTTCATTGTTATACTAGTTATTTATTAAAAGATGATTTTATATTTGCATGATTTTTTTTCTTGTCCATTTTTTCAGAATGCACATGGAATGGCTGATTTTGCCCAAGGTTTTAAGTTCTGAATTTGGCCAACTTTCTCTTGAATGGATCAGTCCTTTATTACCTCTTTCCTCAGCTCTCTAGACTTTAGTGTCTACGTGCTCTGTAAACTTATACCGAGACTATATTTGCTAAACGTATTTTTACCAAGATCAAATTAATTTATTGATATATTTAGCTATTCATTTTATAGGCATTTTTTGGATGTTCATTCATTTGGGGTGATGGTAGAAGTGTTGAGATAGTACCAAGTTGATTAAGATTTAGTTAAAACAGTGTGGTATTCCCTTCTAACCTCACCCCTGAATGAATACCTAATTTTCAGACATTTTGACAATAATATTTATTGAGTACTCAAGTTGGGTTAAATAATATGCCAAGTATTATTCTGTTTGTTTATTAAAATAGGTGTATGGGAGGACATTATTATCCCTGTTTTTCACATGAGAAAACTTCGGCTTGGAGGATGTTTTAGTTAGCTTTTCCATTGTAACCAAAATACCTGACAAGAACAACTTAAAGGAGAAAAGGTTTATTTAGGCTCATGGTGTCAGAGGTTTACTTTATGGTCAGCTGGCTCCAAGGCACGCACCAGGGACATATATAGTCCCAAGGCCACCCACCCTTGGTGACCCACCACTTCCAGCCCTGCCCTACCTGCCTATGGTACCACCCAGCAAATCCATTTAACTTATTTTTTTTCTTAATACTCATTTCGTTAATAAAATATTTTTTGCATGTATTATATTTTTATTTATAGAACTGTGAACTAATTTATTAATGGGTTAATTCACAATAAGGTTAGAACTCTAATAATTCAGTTATTTCACCTCTGAACACTTTTACATTGGTAATACATGAGCTTTTCTGGGGGACATTCTATATACAAACCATAACACAGTTATTGAGTAAATTTACTGGAAACCTCATAACAAGTGAGACTGAGAGTCAGGATTTGGCCAGGCAGTTTGACTTAATAGTCTATACCTCTTATCCATTGTGTAAAAATCTTTTAAAGGTAGGTAGGAGGGTATATGTTGGGAGTGACAATGGTATATCCAACTGTTAGTTTCTTAAATGCCTCAATAAGTCTACTAACTAATATGTTACATGTGTTTGTGTTTGCAAAAAGTATTTTAGTTCTAGTAGCCAAATGTAAATAGCTATTTACTTGATTTCTATCCCCCTTTGTAGAGCATGATCATCAAGAAAAATTTTATTAGCTGCTGCCCACTGTATATATATATATACACTTTCTTATTATTCATTGTGGAAAGTATAGGTAAGTAGAATAATCACTTTCTTTTCTCAGGTAGTTCACAAAGTTAAATTTATGAAACAGGACATCATATTAAAGAATCAGCTTAGGATAGTTTTTAAAATTCAGAGAATTTTATGATGCTAGAACTTTAAAATGGATAATTAATAGAGTGAGATAAGATATAGTACTATACAGGTTTCAAAAACAAATACATCCACTAAAAATGTTATTTTTTTCAGCAACTACCATAAAACTGGCTAGTAATGAACTGAGTCTAAATAGGAATATAAAGGTCTGTTGCTTGCCTTTGCAATTTTTGGGTTTACGTTGCTTCCACTCTTCACCTAAAAAATAGCAAGGAAAGTGTACAAGAGAAGATGAAGTCTAAGATAAGTGAGAAACAAGAAAACAGTAAATGGAGCCTTTCCCACTGAAAATTCCTTTGTATGTCTGAACATATGAAGTGATATCTGGGAAGGCTCCTCCTGGAACTTGGTGGTAGACATCTGCTATGGGTGCTTTAGCATGCATTTCTTAAAGCCATTCTGTTGGGTATAGCCATGAATTGGGGTATGATAGACCTACGTTTACCTATAAGTCTGAGCTTTTTTCCACCTTTGGTAGGATACTTACCTGTCCTTATGCTTCAAAGGGCCATTCTTTTTACCTTTTCTGTTGTATGATGTCCCTGCCTTTATAGATAGTTTTATTTAATAATGTGTATAATCTCACTCTAAGCATATGTAAATTGCTAACAATAAATTTAAATTTAGAGTATCTTTTAAGCCAGGTGTGGTGGTGCACGTTTGTAATCCCAGTACTTGGGAGGCTGAGACTGGAGGATCACAGGTTCACTGCCAGCCTCAGCTACTTAGTGAGGCCCTCTGCAACTTAGTGAAACCCTGTTTCAAAATAAAGAATAAAAAATAGGGCTGGGTGTGTAGCTCAGAGGTAGAATGCCCCTGGGTTCAATCCCCAGTACCGCAAAAAAAGAGAATATCTTTTATGTCAGTGTCCAAAGTAATATTCAATGGTTTCTCATGTTTCTTTCCACTATCACCTTATATTTTCATTGATCATATTAATTCTTAGAATGATATTCCTTAATGATTTTCACACTTAATAATTCAAGCCCATTATCAGCCTACCCCTATTTTTATGAGGAAGCTCCTGGATAATCAGGATTTCCCTATAAATTTATAGAATATGATAAGATTCTTGGGTGTTAAGATTCTTGGATAGGTAGTGTGAAACCACTATATATTTCTGAGTAGGGAAAGAGTAACAGGAGAAGCATTCATAATGGACAAAAGTCAAGAGATCCTAAACTATCCTAGAGGTTATATCAGACATAGTTCTAAAATTGCAAGCAACAAATTCTGACTGACTTAATTCTAACTGACTTAAGGGGATGAATATTTAAATAGTTAGCTTACAAAATTGTCAGGAAGTTCAGAAAACAGATTCAGGTCTGTACAGCCAAATTAAACTACTTAAATGGACCATTAAGGATACCAATGCCATTGATGCCTATGTTGGGGGTGCCCCAAATTACTCCCAATTTTGACAATTTGCTTAGAAGAATCACTGGACTCAATATATAGTTGTATCTGTAGCTATGACTTATTACAGTGAATGAATGTAAAACAAAATCAGCAATGGCAAAAGGTGCATAGAACAATATTTAGAGGAAACCAGGTACAAATTTCCAAGAGCCTCTACCTTTATAGTCACATAGGATGCCTTTATTTCTTCTACTAATGAGTCTCCTCAACCTATGTGAAATATTACTAACTAGGAAAGCTCATTAGAGACTCAGTACCCAAGGTTGTTATTGGAGGTTGTTCATGTAGGCGTCCTCTGCCTGACACAAGTCCAAATTCCAGACTCCAAAAAGGAAGGTTTTTAGTATAAACCATATTGCATGTACAAACAGTTTGGGCACAGTGAATTAGGGAATGGGGGCACTCTTCTGAGGTTCATGTTCCTAGATACCAGCCCAGGGCTAACCTTGTAGGCAGACTTTCTTAGGATAGCAGTCTTAGTCCTTGCTGTATTAACTCGTTTCTGTCCAGCATGTTATGCAGCTCTTACTCTGTGAACATAGCTGGCACTGCTGGTACTGTCAGAGTCTTCCTGTGTATGCTCCCTAATTCTGGGAAAATGTATCTCACTGATGAATCTTAGGTCATGTGCCATACCTTCATTGCAGAAAGGCTCAGAAGATATCTGATGTTTTTAGCTTTTTGAGAAGGTGAACTTTGCTCTTCTCAAGACTCATGAGAGGGAGGAATTTCCTAATCAGAGAAGTGGGTTCAGGTGCTGAGCACTCATAATGAATCATGAATGCCCATGACAGAGGCTCTTGCTATTGCACAGTTGGAAAGAAATAAAGTACTGATTAATTTTCTTGTAATTATCAAAACTAAATAACTTTATTCAAGCATTGTAAGAACATGGTCCTAATTGAGGCAGCAGTTCAAATTTGGTTTACAGATTGTGTTTTGTTTTGCCAGTATTTAAAACAACAAAACTAAATTGAAAGTCTTGAACTAGTACATGTATTCTCAATTCACAACTTTCCATTCTTCTCTGACTTGTCCCTTTTGTCAGGAGTTTAATATATATTACAGCTCCATTTGGCCCTGGATTTATTTGAATTGATTATCCCTGGACTAAACCAAGCATTATCAACTTTTATTCTCTGAAACATATGTGACATATGACATTCACATGTGGAACACATGCTCATGCTTGCATTTAGAGTAGTGGCTGCAGTAATATCAGATAGGCTATGTGTTATGCTACAGTATCCGATCACTATTTCATTCTTTCTTGCTCAAAAAAATCATGGCATAATGCCTGACAAACAGTGTTAGAGAGATAATTTTTAATCCATTTAAACTATTGGTATTTCAACCAGTTGCAGTGGCATACACTTGTAATCCCAGTACTTACGAGGCTAAAACAGGAGGATCACAAGTTTGAGGCCAGCCTCAGCAACATGGTTCAAAATAAAAAAAAAAAAAAAGAAATCTGGGGTATATCTCAGAGGTTGAAAGCCCTTGGGTTCAGTCCCCAGTAACACACACACACACACACACACACACACACACACACACACACAGTATTTTATTATTAGATAGAAGTAGATTGTATTATTCCTCATTACTGATTTGAGATATACCCAGTATTTCCTAACACCTCCTTGATTGATAACAACTGGCCTGATTCTAGGCTATACTGGTAACTAAGAGAATAAGGGTAATGAAAACAATTAAATATGCAAAGTAATTAGCCCTTAAATATAAAATTACAAAGTAATGAATATGTTGATGTTGGAAGTAAACTAACTCCCAAGTAACTGAAGATCAAGTTTCTTTGGCAGTCTCATCCATCTGAAACAATGCAAATTTTAACTTTAAAACTTCTGATTTTGAATGTTTACATCATTAATAAATGGTAAGTGTTTGAGGAGATAATTATATTTAACCTAATTTAAACATTAGAAAATATATACATATATTAAGCTGGGCGTGGTGGCGCACGCTTGTAATCCCAGTACTTTGGGAGGCGGAGACTGGAGGATCCGGGTTCGCGGCCAGCCTCAGCTCTCTCTCTCTCTCTCTCCCTGTCTCTCTCTCTCTCTCTCTCTCTCTCTCTCTCTCTACTTAGTGAGGCCCTCTGCAACCTTGTGAGACCCTGTTTCAAAATAAAGTATAAAAAATAGGGCCGGGGGTGTAGCGCGGAGGTAGAACGCCCCTGGGTTCAATCCCCGGTACCGCAAAAAAAAAAAAAAAAAAGAAAATATATACATGTATTGAAACATCACATGGTACCCCACTATCTTTATGTTTTTATCTAGCACTTAAATTAAAAATAAAATGAAATAACTTAAAGAATTTCAAAACAAATTGAAACTTAAAAAGGCGAGGACAAAATGAATCAAAAGTCTCTCAACAATAAATAGGTGAAAATATGTGTATTAATTTTTTTATATTCACTTATTGGTGCATTGTAATCATACATTTTGATAAGTGTCAGGGTATCAGAAGCATGCATATACACATTGCTCATTTAGCCCTTCCTCAAATCCCACCCTATTCCCTCCCCCTTCCCTCCTTTTCGAGCTCAGCATAGTGATTGACTTTGATAAGTTTGTATATATACATCATGTGCATTAGTGTATTTCCCTCTCCCCCCCTACCATCTCCTCAGTTAGGTCGCCTTCTTTGCTCATCTAAAGTTTTCTCCTTCTTTGTCTGGAGTCCCTTCTCAGTCCCATTCTCCCTAGCTTCCACATATTAGGGAGAACATCCGACTTTTCACTCTTTGTGACTGACTAATCTCACTTAGCATAATGTTCTCCAATTCCCTCCATTTCCCAGCAAATGATGTAATTTTGTTCTTCTTTATGGCTGCATAAAATTCCATTGTGTACATATCCCATAGTTTTGTAATCCATTCATCTGTCGATGGATACCTTGGCTGGTTCCATAGTTTGGCAATTGTGAATTGTGCAGCTTTGGCACTAATGTCTGGCTGTTGTCCTGTTTCTTAATACTAGGTCCCTGTGTCAGTGTCCCTGCCTTAGTTTCTCAAGCATGGAGATTCTCCTTTGTTCTCTCCCAGTCTTTTCCAGGATTCCTGTCCTGGAATTCTAGTTCTCAATGCTGAGTATCTGTTACTAGTGTAATGAGATATCCCTGATATTGACCTTCTGCCTGCCTGGACCTCTGCCCTATCTCTTCCAGACACATCCAATGCTTTGCTTTGACCAGTTATTAAAAAACAAAACAAAACAAAACAAAAAAACAATTTCAGTACCACATATCATGTGGACTTTCTGCATAGACTTTTGAATCTTATATTAAGGATAAGGGGTATCTTACTGATCTCAACTGATAATTTTGACTGATTGTTGGATTTTCTTCCTTTATGACTAACCTTTCTGAAGTTGAGTGTTCAAGGAGCATAATCTTTTCAGAAGAGAAACTTCCTTATATCTCATGCCTTTTGTATTTCATTTGTTTATTTCCCCATAAACTTTCAATAATAGTGATATAACATTTCCTTTCAAAGTAAATTTAAAGTTATTAAAGTTTATGATCCTTTCCATTAAAAACTATGTAGTTGAACCTACCACACACTTTTGTCTACAACTGGGTTTGGCTGTGCTCTTTCTAAACATCCATACTCATTAAATACATGAATAAACTACTATTTGAGATTTAAAAATAAAAAAAAAGAATAAAAGAAAGGACGTGGGTGTTGAAATTGGGTATTTACCTTCTACCATGTGAAAAGGTAGAGTGGCCTGGAGTTGGGCGTTCCCTATCTTCCAGGCTGGTTAGGCTCTGGTTAAACTGTTTCCCCCTGAGAATAGGGCTGGTTAAGAACAGAATGCTGTGGTATATTTCAGAATGGTTTCTTTTCCTCTCCCTCTTTTTAAACATGAGGAGATTTTCCTCTGATTTTCATTCTGAGAACTGAAAAAGAGTTCCAGAAGGTACAAACTCATAAAAGTGGTGTGGGGGCCCTTGGGTGACTGGGTCTTTTGGGTTTTTTAATTCTTAGACTTGTTCACACTGGGCCTCTTGCACTTTGTCAACTACAGTTCAGGTTTTCCTACTCCAGCACTGGTTTCTAAGGATGTTTCTGCTCCAGTAAATTGTAACTGTCTTTATCCTTCTGGCTCTCTCTCCTTTGGGTGACATTCCAAAGGATACAATCCCATTTATCTGACAGATCTAAGAAGAGTTGTTGACTATTTAGTTTGTTTAACTTTAGGATTGAGTGGTAACTTCCAGGCTTTTTACATGCTGGGCCAGAAATCAGAAGGTCATTTTCTTCTCTTCTCCCCCCTTCCCCTCCTCTTCTTCCTTGACTATACAGTACTTAATTAATTATTGCCAATGAGATTTTAAGCAGCTGTGGTAGACATCAAACATTCTATATGTATAACACTCCTTCCTTCACTTTCTGAAAAAACCAGCACTCCAATAAACACACACACATGTTAATACCTCGGTTTATCTATGCAGCCTAAAGGAGAAGTGCCACCTTCCTATTCTCAGCTTCTGGTCACAGTCATTAATTCAGTTATACAAGCTGAACCTATCAGAGACCTTTTTTTGGGGGCATTTTTAAACAAGTGCTGGGGAAGGGGTGAGTATTACAGCAGCTTCCTTCTCTGGTTCTGATTCTTAGAGGATGGAAGTTAGGCAGCTGCTGGCGGCCATGTCTCTGGCAGCATAGGCAAACAGTCTAGTAGGTGGAGCAATGCCATTCTGAAAGAGAAACCAAGCTACATGATAGAAAGGCCCAGCAGTGTTTGTATCATTGTGGATGCCGTCCCTATCATTCCTTTTCCATAGTTAGTTCATAGAAGCCAAAACAATTTTTCTTTTATCCTAAGCTAAGTGGATCATATGTCACTTACAACCAAGATAGTTCTGATTAATACATCATTTTGTTTATTTGACTTCAGTAATTTATCCCAATGGTTATTTATAATGCCCATAATTTTAAAGAATCTGCTAGGTATTCATATAATCCAGAAAAGATTAAGACATGGATTTTACTTTGATAGAACCTGAATTTTGGAAAGAGGGGGGGATTAGGTACATCTACAAAGCTATAATAATTTAGGGCAATATGAGGTATATAAAAATTATAAAGTTGTAAAAAAAGGCAGCAATCATTATGTTGAAAAATTAGCATACTATTCTTGGAAGAGGCACTATTTGAGATGTATTGGATTTCAGTAGGCATATGTGGGGGAGACAATCCATGCCAAAAGGAAAGAATGAATAAAGGCATGAAGTCTGGAAAACATGGAGCATCTTTTAACAATAATAAATGGCACAGTTTGGCTGCAGGCAGGTAGAAGTGTCTAAGCTGGAAGGGATTTCCTATGACTATATTGTAGAGGACCTAAATTGCACAGGGCAAATGGGTGTATTTGATTTGATCAGCAAGAGAGGAAAATATTGAATAGTTTTGCGCATAGAGATTCCATGATCAGAGCTGCATTTCAGGATTGTTTTACACTAAACACCTGAATTTATGTAACAAGAGGCAAGATAGAAAATTAGTTTGGAAGACATTAAAATTGTTAAATTTAAAGGTGATATGAACTGAAATAGTTCTGTGAAAGTGGGGTGGAAAGAAGGAGATATGTGTCTAGTAAAAATGATTATATTAGGAAGAAGAAGAAATCAGAGAAAGCTCAGAAGTTTCTAACATGGGTGGTTAGCTTGATGGTAATACTAGTAATCCCTGAAGATTAGAAGCTTTACCAACCTCTAGCCTTTGGCACCCAAGTCACATACCACTTATATATTACTTCAAGTAAAACACTAAGTTTGGTTCTGATGTGATTTCCCTTTGTTTTCGCTACTATAATGAAAGATCACCTAATTTTAAATCAGCTATATCTGGTTTTAAGTCTAGATCAAGCTGTTTTATAGCTGTGAAACTTGGATGAGACTTTTAACCTTTTTAAATCTCAGTTTTGCCGCTTCTAATGCAAATGTAATAGGACTAACCCTTATGAGACACATGAGAATTAGGTGAGACAATATATGTAAAGCAACTGAAACAGTGCTTGAGATAGAGTGCACCTGAGTACAAAGTCTCAATAAATGCTTCATAGCTGTAGGCACTGATGCTTTTAATCTGCTGCCCAAGCCTTTACAATTCCACAAGTCAATCCTTACTAGGAATGAAGTATGTGAAAACTTTCTAACTACAGAGTAAAGACTTGCAACTTTCTTATCTTGGGTATGTGTGGTACATTCTTTGTCTATATCTTTATAATCTCATGTTATTCCCCAACTTTTGTCATATTTACTTTGTCAGTATGACTTGGTTTCTGCCTTCATTTCTTGATTCACATTCTCCCCTGTTTCCAAGCCCTATACTAAAGCAGCCTACTTAACAAGTGGTTCCCATATCTCAGTTCCTGACATGCTCCCCACCACAGGCACCCCACCTCACTCTTGAAAGCAGCTTCTCAGGCATCTTCAAACCAGATGGATGATCTAAAATCTCTGCATGGCCACCTACTTGACTTTGGTCATTTCATGGCTTTTAAACCAGCAATATTATTGCACATCTGCAAGATTATAGCTCCTGATCCATTATCAGTGTTGGTATTGATACTGATATTGACAGAATATGCATTTCACTGCTATATTCCATCTATATTCTGTACGTTGGCCTGTTTTAAGTATTCCATCACTGTGACAAAATATCTGAGAGAATCAACTTAAAATGAGGAAAGCTTTATTCTGGCTCATGGTTTTAGAGGTTTCGGACCATGATCACTTGACTCCACTGTCCCTGGGTCTGTGGAGAGGAAGAACATCATGGCAGGGAGCAGGTGGTGGAACAAAGATGCTCACCTTCTAGCAGCCAGAAAGCAGAGAGAAAGGGAGAGGGGCTGTGGGGAGGCACTCGTATATAACTAGTATCCTCAGAAATTAGCCACAGTTGGTAATTTAACATAGATGACCCTTTTAAGAAATTCTTTGTGTCTTAAACAATCTTCTAAAATATTGGAATTTTTTTAGCATTGATGTCACTTGAAATTTTCCTAACACTTACAGTTTTGCATTGTAACTTCCTGAGACCTACAGTCTTGTGTTGTAATATTTCATAACTATTTCTTATAGGAAATATTTATATGAGTCATTCTCCTTCACATATCTTCACAGAACTTTTGGTTATTGTATATCAAAGTGATAAAACCACTTTTGTTGATAAAAATGAATTAATTTTCAAATGTATGTTTTTCTTGTATCAATAAAGATACTGTTTTTACTTGTATTTGAAAAATAGATACAGTTATGTGTGAATTGTTTTTTTAGTACTGGGAATTGAACCCAGGGGCATTCTACCTCTGAGCTACACCCCCAGCCCTATTTATTTATTTATTTATTTGTTTGTTTTGAAACAGGGTCTCACTAAGTTGCGGAGGGCCTCACTAAGTAGGCTGAGACTGGCTGTGAACCTGCGATCCTCCTGTCTCAGCCTCCCAAGTACTGGGATTACAAGTTTGTGCCACCATGCCCGGCTGTGTGTGACCTTTAAATTTGCTAGTTCTGAGTACCTGCACACCATTTAGTAGTTGAACAACTAGATGCTTTGAATTTTATCATAGAATCCAATAATTTTTTTTTTTTTTTTGTGGTACTGGGGATTGAACGCAGGGGCGTTCTACCTCCGCGCTCCGCCCCCGGCCCTATTTTTTTATACTTTATTTTGAAACCGGGTCTCACGAAGTTGCGGAGGGCCTCACTAAGTAGAGAGAGAGAGAGAGAGAGAGAGACAGGGAGAGAGAAAGAGAGAGAGAGAGAAAGAGAGAGAAAAAGAGAGAGTGTGCGTGCGTGCGCGAGCTGAGGCTGGCCGCGAACCCGGATCCTCCGGTCTCCGCCTCCCAGAGTACTGGGATTACAAGCGTGCGCCACCACGCCCGGCAATAATTTTTTTTATAAATTGATATATAACGTAGGTCCTATAACCTGCTACAATTGGTTATTACTATGTTTTTGTGACTAACTTTTCAGAAAATGAAGACTGCTGGAATATTCAGCCTTGATAAATATAATTTTGAAGAAGCATAAGGCACTGCCATGAGGGATACCTACCCTAGGTATTTTGTGTTTGTGTATGTGTGTGTGTGCTGAAATCAACAACATTCATGTGCATTATAATTCTAAAAGCAATTTGTCCTCAGAGAGTGGGTGAAATTTATCTAAGAAGTTTGGAAGGTTCATAGTCTTCAGCTGTGTAAACTTTTCCAAACTCAACTGAATTTATATTAATCTGTTCATTTAAATAAATGTTCTTGTGTTGTTTCTAGGTCACTTCCAACAGTGCCAATTGCTGTCACAAAATAAGACAAACTAGAATCAGAGTTTTAACCTGTGAAATTACACAGGAAATCAGTCTAACCACTTCCTTTTTGTGTTAGTCAGCTTTCGGTTACTATAACAAATACTTGAGAAAATAAACTCAGAGAGGTTTTTTTTTTTAAGGTTTGTTTTGGCTCACAGTTTTGGAAGTTCCAGTCCATGATCAATTGGCCTCGTTGCTTTTGGGCCTGTGATGAGTCAGCATATAATGGCATGGTGAGCCAGTGAACTTAAGAGGAAGAGGAAGGGCCCCTTTAAGAGCATACCTCCAGGTCAGGCGTGGGGGTGCACACCTCTAATCCCAGCTACTGGGGAGGTTGAGGCAGGAGGATTGCAAGTTTGTGACCAGCCCTGGCAACTTAGTAAGACCTTATCTCAAAATGAAAAATAAAAGAGCTAGCTAGGGATATAGTTTAGTGGTAGAGTGTTCCTGAGTTCAATCCCTAGTACTGGGAAAAAAAAAAAGCATACCCCCAATGACCTAAAGACCTACCACTAGGCCCCACCTTAAAAGTTTTTTATAATATTTCAGTAGTGCAACCCTGGGGAGCAAGCCTTTACCACATATTAAGGGACACTTAAGATAAAAATTATAGCATTCTGTCCCTGACCCTCAAAGGCTGATGCTTGTCTCATAACGCAAAATGCATTCTGTCCTTCTCCATGAGTCTCCCAAGTTTTAGCTGTTTCAGCATTGCTCAGAAGTTTGCCTTGAACATCTAAGATTCAAGGCAAACTCAGCTGTGAGCCCCTATAAAAATCAAATAAAACAACCCACATATTTCCAGGATACAATGGTTGGACAGTCACAGGGTAAACATTCCTCATCCAAAAAGGGGAAATATGAAAATAATGAGGGATCAGTCCAAAACAACAATGAAACCCAGCAGGGCAAATGTTAAATCCCACACCTCTATGACCAGCATTCAGGGTACACTGTGGTAGAATGTAAGTTCCAAAAGGTTTGGCATTGCCCCTGTCTTTGCTGGTTCAGCCCACATAGCCAGTCTCTGGTCTGGCTTCCCATGCTGCCTGTGACTTCTCTTGACAGGCATTCCATGCGACTGGTTCTTCTATTTTTCTGGGGTCTCCATTGCAACTTTGGCCTATTCTCACAGTTCCACATATCATTCTGTCAGGGGCTTTTTGCAGGGAGTCTGACCCTGTAACACACTGACCTCCTAGGCTTTCCTTTGAAATCTTGGTGGAAGCCTCTATGATTGCATAACTTGCATTCTGCATGCCTGCAAAACCAGCATCACTTGGATAATGTCAAGGTCTGTTACCAGTGTAAGCCATATCTGGGCCTGCTTGAATGATGACTACAGTAGCCCTTTTTATTTCCTACTTTATTTCATTTTTGGCTACTGGTGATTGAACCTAGGGGCATTCTACCTCGAGCTATACCCCAGATATTTTTATTTTTTATTTTGAAAGAGGGTCTTGCTAAATTGCTGTGGTTGGCCTTGAATCTCCAACCCTTCTGTCTTAGCTTCCCAAGCACTGGGATTAACAGACCTTTGAGTGGTTTACTAATGAACATGAGGAAATGAATGCCTGGTTGCTTTGGGGGGCATGCAGTGTTCCCTAGGGCTCTTTTCTCAAATGAAAGTATTTGAAACAAATTTGTATTTCTATACCTTTGAGCCTGTGATTGACTGGGTGGCCTTGCTGGTTCTCGATATGCGCTTCGGTCATTTTTGTCATGGTCCAGGTTCAAAGCACTTGGTGGTGATAGCTTCTTCTTCCTCCTCCTCCTCCTTCTTCTCCTCGTCATTGTCGTCGTCGTCGTCATTGTCATCATCATCATCGTCATCATCATCGATAATAATTGCACTCTCCTTGGATGCACCATTATGCATGCCCCTTTTCTGGCCAAGCTACAAATTTTTTAAAATTTTCTGCTCTTTTTCTTTTTACTCCTGATTCTCACTGTAAATTGGCTAAAAGCAATCATTTCTACACATGCTGCAGCCTGAATGCTGTGCTTTCTTGAAATTTACTCTGCATGATAAACTATTCATCATCTTTAAGCTAAGCCTACCACAGAGTCTCAGGGCATGGACAAAATGCATTTGAATTCTTTGCCACAGTGTAACAAGAATGGCCTTGAGTCCAACTTCTAATAAAATTCTCATTTCCTTCTATTTTTTTTTTGCGGTACCGGGGATTGAACCCAGGGGCGTTCTACCTCCGCGCTACACCCCCGGCCCTATTTTTTTTTATACTTTATTTTGAAACCGGGTCTCACGAAGTTGCGGAGGGCCTCACTAGGTAGAGAGAGAGAGAGAGAGAGAGAGAGAGAGAGAGAGAGACAGGGAGAGAGAGAGAGCGAGCTGCGGCTGGCCGCGAACCTGGATCCTCCGGTCTCCGCCTCCCAAAGTACTGGGATTACAAGTGTGTGCCACCATGCCTGGCCCAATCTCACTTCTTAGTACCAATTTTTTCTGTTACTTTCTGTTACTATAGCAAATCAATTCATAAGAGAAAAAGTTTATCTTGGCTCATTATTTTGGAGGTTCCCAGTCCATGATCAGTTGACCCATTGCTTTTGGGTCTGTGATGAGGTAGCATATCATTTTGGGAGTGTAGTAAAGAAAACAGCTCACCTCCTGGTGAGCCAGGGAGCAAAACAGAGGAAGGGAAAGGGGCTGGGATCCTAAATATCAATGACCTAAATATCTCCCACTAGGCTGTACCTTTTAAAGTTTTTATAACATCCCAATAGCTCTGTCCTGGGGAGCAACCCTTTACCACATGGATCTCTGAAGATACAGTCTATATCACCTTTCTAGGTGAGAAACTGAAGCACAGATTACTTAACATTTGTGCCTAGGGCAAAATCGGTGGTTAACATATAAGCCAAGACTAAACTCATTCCAGTTATTCTTTCTTAATCTCTGATGGTAGTGCTCACTTTAAAGAAAAGACTGGGTTTCAAAACCATTGTTAGGGACATTAGGAATTTTTTTCTTATCTAAAATTTTCATAGGTCATGGAAAATATTCTGAAAAATTCTGACTCATTATTTGGAAGCATTCTGAAGAGTTTGAGAAACATAGCCATAAAATAGTATTTTTTAAAAAAATTAGAATGATGATCAGTGGTGTGGACTAAATTATGGCCTCCCTTCCAAAGAAAAGTTCATGCTGAAGTTGTACCCCTCAGTGCCTCAGAATGTGATGTTATTTAGAGATAGGCTCCTTACAGAAGTGCTCAGGTTTAAATGGGGTCACTAGAATGAGCCCTAAACCAATAGGATTGGTGTCCTTATAAAAAGAAGCAATTTTACATATTCCTATAATCATAGCTAATTAGGAGACAGGGAGGATTGCAAATTCAAGGAACAACTTGGTGAGATTCTGCCTCAAAACAGAATTTTAAAAGGCCAGGGATTTAGCTCAGTGGTAGAGTGCTTGCCTGGCATGCACAAGGCCCTGGATTTTTTTCTGGATTTGCACCCCTGCACTGAAAAAAAAAAAAAGAAAAGAAAGGAAAGGAGAGGAAAGGAAAAAAGAAGAGATGCACAGAGAGGGAAAATGATGTAAAGTTATTGAGAAAAACAACTGCATGTAAGTCAAGGACAGAGACCTGGGACAGATTCTTTCCTCAGAGATCTCAAAAGGACCCAGCTCTGACATTGAACTTCTAGCTTCTAGAGCTATGAGAATATAAATTTCTGTTGCTAAGCTACCTATTCTATAATACTTTGTTGTGGCAACTAATACATTGAGTTTTATTTAATTGAGTGAAAATATGTAGGAACAAATACCTTGTGAAAGGCCTAGAAAGTAAAAAAGTGGAAAAATCATATTAAAACAATTATATAAACAACAGTAGATGGAATATAGTCCTTCCATATTTTGTTCATCCATTCACTTGTTTCTTCTATGAACAGTTATGCTTACTATGTACTAAGCATTATGTTAGATGCTACAGGCACAAAAGTAAATTTGGTGTCATCTATGCCCTTGAAAAGATCAGATTCTAATGGTAGATAGACATAAACCACCACACAAATCTGGAAAATGCTATGATACAGATGTGGGCAAGACGTGCCAGATTGGAGAGCAAACAAATTCATATAGGGCAGATGAAAAGATTTTTGCAGCCTTTGGTTGAGATTGAAGGAAGGGTAGCTTCCATGCCAGAAGGAGAAAGTTTAAGAATACTTCATGGAGTGGGTACAGTATATGCTAAAAGTTATGGGAATAAAACTGAAGCAAAACAACAAACAGGTAGCACATGGGGACCTTAACAAGATCTCTGAAGAAGGAAGTTTAAGGAGCCTGTGAGAGATATTAGGGGTTGATAGAGATGAGAACCAAAAACTTGTATTTTAATGTGAAACTCCAAGTTTACTTGGATATAGTAGGATGACACTGATAGATTCAAAGTAGAGTGAAAAGATCACATTGAATTTTTAGGACTCTATTTCTGATGTCATATGAAGGAAAAACTGGAATGAGGAGCACTTAGAAATAGGGAGAGCTGTGAGTTCAGGCACAAGGCGATGATGGCTTATAACAAAGTAACAGCCATAGGAATAAAAAGAAAGCATTGATTTGGTGTTTGTTTATGAGAGAGAGAGAGAGTATTTGATTGGCTATTTGTATTGATTGGATGTTTTAGGTGAGGGAGAAGAAAATTTAATAAGCATTTTAGATTGGGGGAATAGGTAGATTATAATGCTGCTAATCTCAATAGGCAATATAGGAAAAGAAGCAGGTTTTGCAGGGAAAACATTTTAGATTTGGGCATGATGAGTTTGAGGTAGTTATGGAATTTTCAGATGGAGAATTTGCTTCGTACCAATTCATATTCAGTCCAGTGGCAGCTTGCCCAAGTCAGCGATATGTTATTAGACCCTAAAGACCACTGCTAAACTATCTGAAAGTGAATCTAATAGTGTTATTAATTTGATGAGAGATTCTTATTCATTAGCCAAATATCTTACTGGAGAGAGATCAATTTTATAACAGCAACACTGAAAGAAAGTCCTGCATTAATTTATTGAGCATATAAAAAGCCTGGCATCTGTTTGTAAATTCAGAGACATTATAGAATAACTGAAAGGTTGACTGGAGTTGCTTAAGGAAAACTCATATTAAAAAGCAGCCTTACTGCATTCATAAGGAAGGCAATTCTTGGACAAGAATACTTCCTAATTTGGGGATGGTCTGTTTGCTGGTTTATATACCAATTCAATTCAGTCGAACAAACATTTGATGAACACCAACTATATACTAGGCACTATTAAGTAACTACCTAGCCCTCTCCTTGGATACTTATAGTCTCAAAAGCTTTTTATGTCCTTTAGTTTCTCCCTTGAGTATTCTGGCAGATTACTTTTGTTTCTGAGATACAAGTAGGACATGAGCTAATTGTTTCAATTACAAGGGCTGCCAGAACACAGCTACCACACAGGTTATATTTGGCACTTTGACAAGGGAGGGCAGTGTAAATGGACTCATGGGGATCTTATGGAGTGATTACACAAGGGATACTGAATATTTTAGAGAATCAGGGATTAGGGATGCCAGCTGTATGCCTTTTTCTTCTGCAGTTAATATTTTTAGTACTTAATAGGAGACTGTTGGTGTGATTGCAAGGATAAATAGCTGAGACTTGAGATCCTACCTTTTATTTAGCACTCATGAGCAGTGACTCGATTTCAATGTAACTATTTTCCCATAGGTTAAATGAGTGCTTTAACTGACCAGTAGTGCTTATGCATGCATACACAAAAATCTGCATATGATTTGAGGAAGTTCATACAACCTCTGAAATGCAGCAGCAACCCATGGATTTGTGCACACTGAACTTCATGACCTCTTAGGGCCTTTTCAGCTCTAAAATGTTTTGATTGTATAGTGTTTTTGCTTTTGAATGCCAGTGATTCTTCCTTTTGGTTTGGCAACTGTTATAGGTGGGACACCTCTGGCTCTTCCAGGGTGGCTAATGAACAG
This sequence comes from Glis glis, assembly GCA_004027185.1. Lineage (NCBI taxonomy): Eukaryota > Metazoa > Chordata > Mammalia > Rodentia > Gliridae > Glis > Glis glis. The sequence goes on along the minus strand of PVJS01019378.1, from coordinate 1,495 downwards.
TCAGCAGGCCAGCTGTGTTGATTTGTTCCATGACCTCATGAGGCACCCCTTAGTATTTCCCAGCTCAGTCTATGCACATACTGTCTCTGCTACCCTGAAGTTTTCTTGTTTGATGTAATATGAAAACATTGGACACATCTCAAAGTCTTGAATATGCCAGAAGAAAAAGTAACTTCCTTTAGAGCTTTGGTTCTCTCTGTGTTGACATTAGTTATTGATAATATATTTGGCTCATTACTTGGATACTTTCATGGTCATAACTATAAAGTGTTCATTTTCCCTTTGCCTAGATTATAGGGCAGTGAATTCTTTCTAAATGTTAGAGATATGTATCCATCAATGCCAACTTATGTTGTATGAATATATATTTATTTCTCTTTTGTATATATATGTATATATGAATGAATTGGTAAAAGGAAAGGATTATTTAGCCATCTATCTATTTTATGATGTATTCACATCTTAAAGTTGGAATTACTGATATTTTAAGTATTTTGAGTTAAGCCAGTGTTAAATGCCCAAGTTTTCATCTTAGTTTATTGCTGTTCTTGACATTGATGGGATCACTCTCAGTTCTATTATTCTGTCGGGTAATGAAATGATAGAATAACTAACACTAAACCCAATATGTTAAAAACCCTTCCACAACTATTCTCCTCTAGCTTGATAACCTTCATGATTCCTTGGAAACCTCTTAAAGGCTGTAAAACTCTAAGCAGTTAGATGTAATATTACCAGCAATATGATATAGACTGAATATGTTCATTAATTCACTCATTGATTCATCCTAAGTGATAAGACAACAGCATAGCCAGCATCTGACCATCTCTGTCCTAGTCCCATTATTTTCTTGTTCCATTACTTGCTCATCAATAAAAAGTGCAATTATTTATTTAAGCCAGTTATTTACAAAAACCTATACTTTTATATTCTTATTGTAATCTCTTAATACTTGTTTATATGTTTTGCCAAATATTTTAATATCTTGAGTGTATAGATGGTATGGAAAGAAGTTTTCAGAATCATCTCTCTTCTGTAGTTACCATATACTCATCTTTATTTCATATTAAATTTGTGCAGTTTGGAACCTATGTCAGTGAGGTTAGAAAGGGAGAGAGTTTTCTTTGCAATTTGAGTCATCATGTTATTATAATTTTATTACTTGCTTTACACTATGCCGGGGTCCAGCCTTGGCGGGTCCAAGGGAATCCCTGAAGGAGGTGTAGGGTCAGCGAGGGAATGAGAGACAGGAGGCCCAGCAGTTCAGTGAAGCTGCAGGCACTGTCTCCGCCCAGTGAGCATCAGACTTTATTTTTATACCTTTTTTACATCAGGAAGTCTTAACACTAACAATTTTCTGCTTAGTACATCATGAAAAATATTTTTTACTTAGTACATCATAGGACTCTTTACAGTGCAGTCATTTACCCACAGTTATTAACAACCCATTGTCCAGATGGTCACAACATGTTCCCCACCAATTACTCAGGTCCCA
>PVJS01019377.1:0-33777 GCA_004027185.1 Glis glis | reverse complement strand
GACTGAATTAGTGGTTGCTCCAATCCTAAGACTCCAGCTCTTAGACCGTTCGACCAGCTACTGGTTCCTCTGACCCTCCACGTGCAGTCAGAACCTGGGACTACATTGCTGCAAACTGTAAGCCATCTGATAAATCCCTTTTTAAAAAATATACTCATTCTGTGTATTCTGTTAATCTAGAGAACCCTGTCTAATACACTCTCTCTTCATCAATAAGCATGATTACCACAGATACAACCAGGCAGTTGAAATAGCCTGATCATACTGAACATGCCATCGCAATCCCATCTTTATTTTTATTATTATTATTATTTTTTTTGCGGTACCGGGGATTGAACCCAGGGGCGTTCTACCTCCGCGCTACACCCCCGGCCCTATTTTTTTATACTTTATTTTGAAACCGGGTCTCACGAAGTTGCGGAGGGCCTCACTGAGAGAGAGAGAGAGAGAGAGAGAGAGAGAGAGAGACAGGGGGAGAGAGAGACAGAGAGAGAGCTGAGGCTGGCCGTGAACCCGGATCCTCCGGTCTCTGCCTCCCAAAGTACTGGGATTACAAGCGTGCGCCACCATGCCCAGCCCACAATCCCATCTTTGAAGGTGATTTTTTTTAAATGTCCTACCATCTCTACTTTGGTTTCTCTTTGGACCGAGTCAGACATGAATCCATGAAGTAGGTAGCTCATAATAAGACGTCAAGTTTTCTGTACAAAGAATATTTGCATAGACTTTAGAAAATATTCCCAATGAATAAACATTGCACATACCACTTATTTCCAGACTGATCCTTCTACAATGAACATGAAATTTTATTTATTTTGTTTTATTTTACGGTTCTGGGGATTAAACTCAGGGGCATTCTACCTTTGAGCTACACTCCAAGCCCTATTTTATTCTTTTATTTTTTTTTGCTGTACTGGGGATTGAACCCAGGGGCATTCTACCTCCGAGCTACACCCCCAGCGCTATTTTTTATTCTTTATTTTGAAACAGGGTCTCACTAAGTTGCAGAGGGCCTTACTAAGTAGCTGAGGCTGGCCGCGAACCCAGATCCTCCGGTCTCAGCCTCCCAAGTACTGGGATTACAAGCATGTACTAGCACACCTGGCTGAACATGAAATTTTATTTTATTTTATTTATTTATTTATTTATTTTGCGGTACCGGGGATTGAACGCAGGGGCGTTCTACCTCCGTGCTACACCCCCGGCCCTATTTTTTATACTTTATTTTGAAACCGGGTCTCACGAAGTTGCGGAGGGCTTCACTAAGGAGAGACAGAGAGACAGAGACAGAGAGACAGAGAGAGAGTGAGGCTGGCCGCGAACCCGGATCCTCTGGTCTCCGCCTCCCAAAGTACTGAGATTACAAGCGTGCGCCACCACGCCCGGCTTGAACATGAAATTTTAGAAATTAAAATTAGTCATATAGCATTTAAATATTTGTGCTCTTGGCCATGATACTGTTTATATTATTACATCATAGTAGCCATTTCTTTGACATGACAAGTTTCATCTAAGTGCAGGATACCTCAGAGATATCGCAGGTTCAGTTCCAAACCACTGCAATAAAGCGAATATCATAATAAAGCAAATTACAGCACCTGTTTGATTTCCAATGCGTATAAGCATTATGCTAGCACTACACTATAGTTGATCATGTTTTATTTATTTATTATTATTATTTTTTTTTGCGGTACCGGGGATTGAACCCAGGGGTGTTCTACCTCCGAGCTATATCCCTGGCCCTATTTTTTATACTTTATTTTGAAACCTGGTCTCATGAAGTTGTGGAGGGCCTCACTAAGTAGAGAGAGAGAGAGAGAGAGAGCTGAGGCTGGCCGCAAACCCGGATCCTCCGGTCTCCGCCTCCCAAAGTACTGGGATTACAAGCGTGCGCCACCACGCCCGGCTTGATAATGTTTTAAAAAACAATGTACATGCCTTTAATTTAAAAATACTTTCTTGTTAAAAGTGCTAGTGATCATCTAAGCCACTGTGACAACAGCATCAACAGACTTGAGAGAGGATTGCCCCATCCTTTAGTTTGTAAAAAAAAAAAAAGGCACTATCCATGAAGCTCAATAAAGCCAATAAAGCGAGGTAAGCCTTACCTATTTTCTTCTTAGTGCTTTTTGTCATAAACCACTGAAAACCCTCTTTGCAGATCTGGTCTGTCCGTGAGTGGCTCACTCACCGGCCAGCACAGCTACTGTTATTTGAGTTCAGATTGATATGTTAAAAAGATCTCTGGACTTTAGCACTTTTGATTTGATTTGTACTTGAAGTATTTTAGCAATAAGTACTGATTTTTTTTTTTTTTTGCGGTACCAGGGATTGAACCCAGGGGTGTTCTACCTCCGCGCTACACCCCTGGCCCTATTTTTATACTTTATTTTGAAACCAGGTCTCACGAAGTTGCGGAGGACCTCACTAAGTAGAGAGAGAGAGACAGAGAGAGAGCTGAGGCTGGCTGCGAACCCGTATCCTCCGGTCTCTGCCTCCCAAAGTACTGGGATTACAAGCGTGTGCCACCCTGCCCGGCAATAAATACTGATTTTATGTTTTAAAAACAGGTTGAATTGTGAGGAATTTGGGAAATTCTAGGGTGGAAAGATAAGAACCAGCAAAGTGCAACATTCCCTACCCCCATCCAATGTAGTAATGTCCGTCCGGTCACAGTAAAGGGACCTTTTAAAAGCCACAGCTCTAAGGGGACTCCCAAGTGTGTAGGACTGCTGAGTTCACTGTCAGCGCTGGCCCCGCTGTGGATGGTAAGTTGTGTGACAGGTGAGGCCGCTTCGTACAGCAGTGCCAGGCAAACACCTGGTGCACTGTGTGTCACACAATAGTAAAACAGTTAACTGTTGCATGAATAAAAGAACACACAAAAGTATTAGGCAAGCCTCTGTTCTGAAGGAATGGGAAGGAATTTGGGGCGACTGGAGAAGAGAAGGCTGAAAGAAGCCATTGTCATTTCAAAGCAAACGAATGGCAGAAGTTATTAGATAGGCAATCTAGCTTTGGCTCATGTTTTGCACGCTGTAATTTATTTAATTTTCATAAAGTTTCTCCTCAGAGTTCAGTTTTCCTTCTTTCTAGGCGGAAACTAAAACTGAGGGCTTTAAACAGTTTGTCTGAAGTCACTTAGCTAGCGAATGTGAGTACAAATACATGTGGCTGTAGGGATGTCTGGGACGGAGTTGTGGCCCCCAGACGCCGCGCGCGTGCACGCGGCAGCCCTGACTCCCAGCGTGACTCTCTTTGGAGACGGAGACTTGAGGGAATGGAGGTTAAATGAGCTCATGGAGGTAGAGCTCTAATCCGATAACTGTGTCTTTAGAAGAGGAAGAGACTCCAGAGGGTCATTCATACAGATGGAAGAGATCCTGGGGGGACAGAGGAGGAGAGCAGCCACCCACCCGCAAACCGGAGAGAGAGAGGGACCTCCCCAGAGACCCGGGGGACAGGACCTTGACCCCGGGCTTCCATCAGCTCCCAGGACTGCAGGACATCACCGTTCAAGTCACCGGTGTGTGGTACAGAGAAGACTGGTACAAGTGGAGAGAGGGGAGGGGGAGTGGGGAGGGGGCCCCAGGCCTGGCTTGATCTTCCTTCAAGACGCTTTCTGGAAAGCTCTAATATAGGAGAACCGGCTTAATGTTTCCTGACAAGTTTCAGGGAGATGGCATAAGATCACAGGATTCCTCCATTAGCAATGCCCTTGACATACTGTCTCCCATGTGCTGCCCCGCCCCCTCACATCTTATTACTTATTACTTACTTATTGGAGTTCTATCACATTGATAGGTTAATGAGCTATCGATGTGAAATGTCACTTTTGCCATACAGTTTTCCGATTCAGAAACAATGTTTGCCTCCATTTGACCAGCAAGCCCAGAGTGACACACTATTAAACAAATGTCTCTACTGTTTTGCCCTTCAATATGGTTAATATTCTCTGCTGAGTTTTATTTTATTTTTTTTTTTTTATACTGGGGATTGAACTCAGGGGCATTCTATCTCCGAGCTACACCCCTAGCCCTATTTTATTCTTTATTTTGAGACAGAGTCTCAACTAGGTTGCTGAGGGTCTTGCTAAGTTTCCAAGGCTGTCCTGGAACTTGTGATCCTCCTGTCTCAACCTCCCAAGTACTGGGATTACAGGTGTGCACCACGCCTGGCTCTCTGCTGATTTTTGATAAATAAATACTCATTGCAAATTAAAACAATTGGCTTGCTGAGCATTGTCTTCATGCTAGCTTGCTAAGTCCGTTCCAAGGAGCAAGTGATCCATTTTCCTATCATTTCAGCACCCATTCGTCTAGCCATCGTTAAGTACTGCCACCTCTCATTGCTTAGTGAATAGACTAAGGAGTGTCCACCTTTCAGAGATGGTGTCTGGAGAGGTCGGGGTGGATGCTTGCTCGGCTGACGCCTCCACTTTGGTAGCAGGCTCTGGCACGGGCTTGCGCTTCTGGACACAGGAACCGCCATGTGGATTCCCCCAGCTGTGGACTGGAGGAGGACACGTGGGCAGGTGAGCCTAAGGCTGTGTCACTCACGCGAGGAACGAGAGGAGAGGACAGTGGTTGCTGCACCAGAGAGGGAGGCAGGGCCCTGTCCTGGAGAGAAGGAGACTGAAGTATTGACTCGTTTTTCTGCTCGGCTGAGCAGTTTTCCGCTTTGAATTTTACTTTTTTTTCCATTACTGGATCCATGAGAGAAGACCACAGCAGCATCTTTCTGCTCTTCCCTCTGGCCTCGGGCTGAGGCTCTTGGGGTGGCTCTCCCACTCGGCTTGGCGGTCTTCCTCCACTCAAGGGCTCCTGGACGTTGGCCTCCGTGGACGGTGCTAGGGAGGGACCTGACACTGCAGAACCCGCGCCCGCGCCCGCGCCCGTGTCAGCCCGATGTTTCCACTGGATATTTCTAGGACTTGCTTTGAAAAAAAGTTGAGGACGGTCTCTTTTCTGCAGTCTCTGCTGATCATAAGATCTTTATTCTAATTGTTTTTTTTTTGTTTGTTTGTATTGATGTGATTCCCATCTGCTTTGTATCGTCCATGAAGTCCACTAATGGCTTCCATCCTGTTGTCTAGGATAATATTATTATACTCTCCTTCATCTTCTCCTCCTCCTCCCTCCCTCCTCTTCCTCTTCCTCCTCCTCCCCTTCCTCTTCCTTTTCCTCCTCTTCTTCCTCTCCTCCTCCTCTTCCTCCTCCTCTTCCTTCTCCTCCTCTTCCTCCTCCTCTTCCTCCTCCTCCTCTTCCTCCTCCTCCTCTTCCTCCTCCTCCTCTTCCTCCTCCTTCTCCTCCCCCTCTTCCTTCTTCTTTTTTTGTGGTATAGAGACTGAACCCCCAGGGGCACTCTATCTCTGAGCTACACCCCCAGCCCTTTTTATTTTTTATTTTGAAACAGGTTCTTACTAAGTTGCTAAGGGTCTGGCTAAGTTGCTGAGGAGGGCATCAAACCTGCGATCCTCCTTTCTCAGCCTCCCAAGTACTGGGCTTCCGGGCATGCACCACAAGGCCTGGCTATTTCACTCTTATTTTTCTATTTACCTTTTATATTAAGGGTGAAGTCAGGTAAACATATGCTCTCTATCTTTCATCTTGGGCTCTTTATTATTATTGTTGTTGTTGTTGTTGTTATTGTTATTTACTTTGTTTGCCCCTCTAGTGCAGAGAGCAAGGTCATCACAAGGCTTTATTTCAAGGCCAGCTATATTTCTCTGCGCAAGGCTTCTTTCATTTTTATTTTTATACTATTTATATTAGTGCTGATTTTCCCTTCATTGGAATGCCCATTCCCACTTTATACCTCCCTCCCTGATGCACTCACCAAAGATTTTTTCCTTTGATTTTCTCCTTCCTTCCTTCCTTCCTTCCTTCCTTCCTTCCTTCCTTCCTTCCTTCCTCCTTCTTCTCTCCCTTCCTCCTTCCCTCCTTCCTCTCTCCCTTCTTGTCTTCCTTTCTCTTTACCCTCTCTCTTTCCCTCCCTCCCTCTCTCCACCTTCTCTCTTCCTACTTTTTCTTCCCCTTTCTTTCTGACTTTTTCCTTTCACAGGTTCGAGGCCAGCCTCAGCAACTTAGCAAGGCCCTGTTTCAAAACAAAACAAAACCAAAAAACAAAATAAAATGGGCTGGGGATGCAGCTCAGAGGTAGAATGTCCCTGGGTTCAATCCCCAGTACAAAAAAAGAAAAGAAAAAAGTCCTATCATGGCCCTGCCTGCCATGATGGCGTCCACTGTCCTCAGCGTGGCCGAGAGGAGCTGCGGTTCTTCCAGAACCATCTCTGCTCAGGGTGGCGCTGGGGCAGAGGGCGGGCGTCCGGGGTTGGGAGCCTGAGCTCTGTGGTGACCTCACAGTGTTCGAGAGAGGCAGGAGGAACTGCGCTGTCAACAACAGGAAGTTGGTGAAAAATGAAAGATGCCTTTGGGGAGCGGAATGAAGAGCAGATGGCTTTAATTGTTAGCCTCCCAGTGACGACTGACAGGAGAAATTCTGCTCTCTTGACATTTAAAAGATACCAGAAATACCAGTGACCACATTCCACTGCTTCTGGAAGGTTCCCGTGTCAGGGGGTTCAGACTCCTCTCTACTTTGATTACTGAGGAGGCCGTAAACCCTGCAGGTGATAGGATTGTGGATGGGTGAGCCCTCCAACAGCCTGGTAACTCACTCAAGGGGAGGGAATGGGGTTGGTGTGTATGTGGGGGTGTCACGGTGATTTATATGTCGCTTCCAGGAAAACCAGCCCAAATCAGGTGGAGGGCAGGGCCCATCCCCGCCAGCTTGGAGAATCTTCTGACTCCTACGCTGGCTGTGGAGACCTGGTTCCAATGTTTATTCATCAGGTTATGAAAGAGCCTGAAGAAGTTGTAAAGAGGCTGTCCTTGAAACTGAAGAGATAAGGCCAAAGACGAATGTATACTAATTCGGAGACGAGGCCGGCTGTGCCATTGACACCACCAACTCACTGGTAGGAAGTGCCAGTGCAGAGGGTAGCCAGTGTCTGTGCCAGGCAGCGGGTACAGTAGGGAACAGAAAAACTGCCCTGGGCACAGCAACATGTGATCGCTCCATGGAATGTTCCTGACACAGTCTAAGTATTCAGGAGTCTCTTTCTTCTCTGGGGATATATAATGAGGACATTTCACCGTCACCTAAATCTTACTTAAGGCCTAGTAGGACCCCAATTAGAATGGCAATCATTAAAACACACACAGGAAGCCAGGTGTGGTGGCGCATGCTTCTCATCCCAGTACTGTGGGAGGCGGAGACCGGAGGATCCTGGTTTGTGGCCAGCCTCAGCTCTCTCCCTGTCTCTCTCTCTCTCTCTATTTAGTGAGGCCCTCCGCAACTTTGTGAGACCCGGTTTCAAAATAAAGTATAAAAAATAGGGCCGGGGTGTAACACAGAGATAGAAAGCCCCTGGGTTCAATCCCCGGTACCGCAAAAAAAAAAAAAAACAAAAAACACAAACAATAGTAAATGCTGGCGAGGATGTGGAGAAGTAGGAACTCTGATACAGTGTTGGTGGGATTGCAAATTAGTGCAGTCACTTTGGAAAACAGTGTGGAGGATCCTCAGAAGACTGGGAATGAACCTACCATATGACCCAGCTATACCACTCCTGGTTATTTACCCAAAAGAATTGAAACCAGATTACCATAGTAATACATGAATATCTATGTTTATAGCAGCACAATTCACAATTACCAAACTATGGAACCAGCTGAGATGTCCATCAACAGATGAATGGATTGCAAAACTATGGGATATGCACACAATGGAATTCTACTCAGTCATAAAGAAGAACAAAATTATGTCATTTGCAGGAAAATAGGTGGAACTGGAGAATATTATCCTAAGTGAGATTAGTCAGTCACAAAAAGTGAAAGGTTAGATGTTTTCCCTCATATGCGGAGGTTAGGGAGAAACTGGGACGCAGGCGGGACTCCAGACAAAGGAGGAGAAACCTTAGTGGAGTGAAGGAGGGGACCTAACTGAGGGAGACAGGAGGGGGGAGGAAGACTTGAAGAGGGAAACCCCTCAATGGACATGATGCACATACACAAACTCACCAAAGCCAATCACTGTGCTGAGCACAGGAAGATGGGGAGGGAGGGAATGGGGTGGGAACTGGGGGAGGCTCAACGAGTGCTGTGCGCATGTATGCCTCTGTCACCCCGAACTGCATCACGATGCATGATTACAATGCTCCAATAAAAAAAAGGCAAGAGGTATTTTTTAGTCAGATGGTATGATCACTCTATAACAATGACAGCAACTACATCTTCTAGCTTTAATCTGGGATTCGGTGTACAAGTCTCCCAACTCCCCTTGCCTTCTGGGTGAGCTGCATAAAGCAGATATTCAGCCTGACTCCCAGGGTTCCCCAGAGAGATGGAGCTCTTATTACCCCCACTGAGGACTTCCAGGTGTGGTGGCATACACCAGTAATCCCAGTACTTGGGAGGCTGAGACAGGAGGATCACAGGTTCAAAGCCAGCCTCAGCTACTTAGTGAGGCCCTCAGCAACTTATGAGACCCTGTTTCAAAATTAAAAAATAAATAAATAAAAAGAGGTGGGGGTAGAGTTCAGAGGTAGAATGCCCCTGGGTTCCATATCCAGTACCAAAAAGAAAAAGAAAAAGGAAATCCCTGCTTTCTAGGCTCCTCCCCCTTCACTCAGTTCTCGATCCCCCCCCCCACTTGTGCTTTCCCACCTCCCCTCTTTCTGGCTCTGGGATCTTTTGCCTTGGGGCCGCCCCGCCCGGGTCCCCACACGCTGCGGTGCTCTTATGGTCCTTACTCAGTGCCCCCCACACTCTGCGTCACCCTTTCTACCTATTCTCATGGTTTATGACGCTGGGCACTTTCCGAAGTCGGGAGCTGTGGTTTAATCCTCTGTATTTGGGGCCGGATCACATTTAGCACTTAGTGCTTGCGAATGCTGCTGCCTGCCTGGGGAGTTCTTCCACGCCTGCTGTCCTCCGAGGCCCCAGCCGCGGGGCTTGGCATTTCTTCTTTGGCTTCTCAGCCCTAGCTTGGGGCTCTCTTCCACGTTCCCTGGCTCAGACGCTTGGGCTTCTGTGCATCAGAGACCACATGGCTGTCTTGCCAGTTGTCCTGGACTCCAGTCTCGTTTTTCACGATTCGCAACATGCTCCAAACCACAGGACGAGCATTCTTCTAAAAACAAAGGTCCCCTTTTATCCTTCCCTTTCTTCAGATATCAAGGAGTTCCCACCTGCTTTTTATGTTGGCCTAGCGTCTTATCCAGATCATCATCCATAGAGTTTTCTCTTGGTCTAGATAAGGTCATTCTGAAGGTGGAGTGTATCTTGATATTTATGCCCAGAGACCCTGGTGTAGACGCCTGTTCAGGTCCTGGGTCCACCCTGTGCTGGGCTGAGTAGTGACTTTCCCAAGACAGCAGTCAGCTGAGTGTGGTGGCGCACGCTTGTCATCCCAGTACTTGGGAGACTGAGACAGGAGGATCGCAGGTTTGTGGCCAGCTTCAGCAACTGAGTGAGGCCCTCTGCAACTTAGTGAGACCGTTTCAAAATTTAAAAAATAGGGCTGGGGGTGTAGCTCAGAGGTAGAATGTCCCTGGGTTCAGTCCCCAGCAACAAAACAGCAGTTTTGGTCTCTGAGAACCTACAGATACTGCCTCATGTGGTAAAGTTTACCCAGAAGTGATTAAATTGAGGATGTTGAAGTGAGGAGATTTTTCTGGATCATTCTATTGGATTATGTATAGACTTGTGCCCCCCCCATAAAAAATTCACATGGGGAAGGCCTAACCCCTAGTACCTCTGAATGTGGTTGTTTGGAATCATTAAAGGGTAACTGAGTCAAAGTGAGGCTGGGGGTGTGGCTCACTGACAGAGCCTAGCACGCACCAGGATCTGAGTTTATCCCCAGCACTGCAAAATAAAGCAGTAACAAGGCAAGGCTTTGGGTGGAACCCGATGCTGACTGGGGTCCTTGTAAGATGAGAGGCTGAGCTCACAGAGAGGAGACACCCTGCAAGGACACAGCGGGAAGGCGGCCTTCTGCGAGTCACAGAGAGCCCTCAGGAGAACCCTACCTGCCCACACCTCAACTTCGGACGTCCTACCCCCAGGGCTAGGAGGAACAGAAGCCTGGCTGTGGGAGACAGGCTCAGTGGGGCAGGATTTTATCATGGTGTACCGGAAAACGGAGGCAGGCATCATGAGCAACCTTACCCTCAGGAGAGAGATGCAGAAGGTTGGAAACTCACAGAGAAGGGATGGGAGAGGAACAGGGTGCGTGCGACTGAGCAAGCTGGCCCTGAGGATGGGAGTGGAGTGGCCACAAGCCAAGAAATGTTAGCAGCTACCCAAGACGGGAAGAGGAGGGGAACCTCTGCGGTAGCCTGGCTCTGCCCATCCCTGGATTTCGGCCCAGTGATGCTGCGTTCAGAATTGGGGCCTGTAATAATGCAGGAAGATAAAATTCTGTTGTTGTAAGCCACCAAACCTGTGTTATAGCAGTCATAGGAAATGGATGCATATCCCTTATCAGATAGTATCTCCTAAGTCAACGTTACTGAACTCTGCGAGCCTTCATTTTCTCGTCTGTGAAATGGTTCCTGACCTCACGGGGCTATCCAAAGGCTGGACAGCTTACTGTCCGCGGAGTCCTCAGGCTGCGTCTGGCACATCTGGAACAATGGGTATGGGTTACTAGATTCTCACTTTACTCTCTTTTGGCAAAGATGAAAGGCTGCTACGTATACTTTGACACTGTGTAACATTTCTCAGCATTATATATATAATATGATTGAAATACTAATTGAATAACGACTCGTGGTGCCCCGTCTATTGGTAAGACCAAGTTTTTAACACTCAATAAAACACGGTGAGTGACGTCAATGTTGGTCTAACCCTACGTTTTAAGCTTACTTACGGTGAAAGAAAAAGAGTTGCAAACTCTGAATTATTTTTCAGGTCTTGGAATGTAAGCACTTAAATAAAATATGTAATATATCTATATATAGGGAATACGTATTTCTTTCTTTCTAGGTAGCTATGAAATGAACAAATGCGGGCCTTTGAAATATTCTCATCTTGCCTAAGCAAGTCAAGTGTTCTCTTTAGTCAATTTGTGAAAATCCGTCCGCATGGGGGATAAGGCAGGGGGAGGGCCTCTGTGGGTTATTCTGCATTTCCTGGTCACCTGCCTCCGTCCACCACTGAAGGTGGATGGGAAGAGGTGTTTCATGCCAGGCTGAGCCCCTCTAATTGCATCTGTGTTAAGTGCCCGCCAGATCTGCTCATGGTGGGTTCCCAGGTATAGTTCTACCTCACCCTCCCTCCGGTATAAGGCCATTTCAAAAGTAGCCATGGTGGAAGGAAAGAGAAAGAAAGGCCAAAGCAGAGGAGGAGGAAAGTCAGGGAGGAGGGGGCGGAGGCTAGAGAAGGAGGAGCGAGCCCCTGGGGAGGGAGCCCCACTCAGTGCAGTTGCTTGGTTTGGACCGAAGCCTGCAGGAGATTGAGTAACATAGGAAAACACAGGCTGCCCTCTCAGCTGCCTTCCTCCAAATGTATGTAGAGTCGCATTAGTGCAACGCGGAGAGAAAGCTCTGGGGGAGTCGTGTTGTTCGATACTATATTTAATTATTTATAATCTGTGCATAAAAATTAATTTTAAAGCCATACAAAACTTGCCTCTAGAAAATGTAACGCTAAATTGCTTTTTATCGGTGAGCAAATATTAGTTTAAGTCCGTTGTTTGCTGGCTATTTTTCTCCCTGACTTTCTGCCAAGGAAAGTAGACAAGGATTTGTAAGAATCAATTTTTATAAAAAGGAAAATAAAAAAGCAAGAGTACTGCCCATGTATCTTAAGTTTCTATTAACATAAGATAATGACAACATAAAATACTCAATGAGAAAATGCTTTACCGCAGGGGCAGTTTCAAATGAGTTCCCAAGACTTCCTGGGTAATTGGCTTCTGTAAATTGAGATGTGATTGTTTGCTAAGGTTCACTCCTCTGATTGCCATCCTGGGAGTCACAATTGTTCTGATTTCGCGAGGTTTCCTTGAGGATGACGCGTACATGACTTAGAGTGTAAGCACATAGTAAGGCCTCAATTAATCTTAATTTTCAACCTGATTAGTTAAATATGTGAAAAATAAAAACAAATAGCAAGCATTAGAGATGGAGTTATCCGTATGGATTTTTGCAGGTTGGATGGACACGCATCTTGTTCCATTCATTCACCCATTTAATAAATATATCTAGGTCTACCCGGAAAGAAATAAATACATATATTCCCTATATATAGATATATTACATATATTATTCAAGTGCTTACGTTCCAAGACCTGAAAAATAATTCAGAGTTTGCAACTCTTTTTCTTTCACCTTAAGTAAATTTAAAGTAAGTTTAAAACGTAGGGTTAGACCGACATTGGCGTCACTCACCACGTGCTGTTCCAGACGCTCCAGGCCCAGTGAGAGGCAAGATGAAAACATCTCTGCTTGCATAGAGCTAGAATTCCAGCGTGGGAACGCAGCTCAGTAAAGAGTAAAGGAGCCCTCCGGCACCAGATGGTCTGATGACTGCAAAGAAGACAATGTAGGATAAGGAAGAGCTGAGTGACCGGTATTATATCACGGGGGAGCACGATTTAGGAAGGAAAAAGAATACAGGATGCCAAGTTAAGTTTTATTTTCAAATAACTAACAAAAATTTTTTACTATAAGTATGGTCCAAATATTGCATGGGGCATATGGTACTAAAAATACTTTGTTGTTTCTGTGAAATTCAAACATACAAACGTAACTGGGAGTCCTGTATTTTATCTGGTAACTCTAGGTGGAGTGAAGCTGTCAAGATGAGATCTTTTCATCTGATCTGCCCTTTATCCTGCTTTCGGTGGTAGGGTGTGTGTGTGTGTGGGGGGGAGTATGTATTAGCTCCCATGATTCCTAGTCACTTGTGACGAAGGAAACTCATGTTGTGTTACAGTGATGCAAACCCAGTCCTATTCATCCTCCTGAACTGGGTCTTTTGCAGGTGTCAGCATGTGAGGCCTGATGCCAGTTTCTGTGGCAATCAAGGCTGAGCAGTTATGCTACTCACTGGAGTGACATACTGAGTCAACTTTTGGGAGAGACCAGAGTCCAAGACTCAATGGCAGGCTGATGCTAGGCACATTTCACTGCTATTTAATTCTTGAGTCAGAGAAATACCTGACTTAAAGACACCAAAGATTATGGCTTCAGCAGTCTACTGTGACCAGCACTGACTTCAAATAAAAGCTATCTCCACAAAGATGATGTTACTCTGCCAATACAAAGAAAACCTTCATAGACATCTTTACACCAGCTGGGGTGGTGTTGCACACCTGTAATCCCAGCTACTGGGGAGACTGAGGCAGGAGGATCACAAGTTCGAGGCCAGCCTGGGATACTTAGCAAGACACTATCTCGGAATAAAATGGGACAAAGGGCTGGGGATGTAGCTCAGTGGTAGAATGCTTGCCTTGCATGTGCAAGACCCTGGATTCCATCCCCAGTACAAAAAACAAAGCAAACCAAAGAACCAATCTTTCTACTACCCAGTTTTAAACATTTAGTAGATTTTTTCTTTCAGTAACTTGCTGTAATCTTTAGTATAGGCTAACATGGCTGCCTTTTTTGCCTGACAATATAAATTTTTTCTTTATATTACAGCCATGCTATTAAGAAAAAGAAAAGAGGAAAAGGAGTATCAGCTTAAATGGAGGCTTCTAAGTAGTGAGAGAAGGCAAAAAGGGGTGGGCAGAAGCCAGGAGAGCTGAGATCCAGGGGCAACTATGAATTTTGGGGGTTTGGGAGTTTGAGTTCTTTTTTTGTTTGTTTCCTTTTTATATATTTGCAAAAGAAGTACTACGAAAGGAATGCCTTTGATTGAGGAACCCAGGCCGCTCTGACCCATTGTGCCTGGTCTAGGGTAGGAGAGGGAAAGAGAAAGAAAAGAAAGAAGGCAGGAAAGAGGAAAGGTAGAGGGGGGAAGAGTGAGGAGAAGGGAGACCGGAGGGAAGAGATAACAAGAATGAAACACACATACACACACACACACACACACACACACACACACGCACACGCACACGCACGCACACGCACACACACGTCCACTCTGTTCCAACGCTAAGAATTCAGCCACCAATGCTGTGTTTTAAATTGGAATTTGCTCTCACAGTCAGAGACAGTAGGACGACCGAGAGCAAAGTAAGATGTCCAAAGGAGTGTACAGGGACAAGGGGGATTTCCAGGCAAACTCAAGTACTGCTTGGTTTTGCTGAGCATAAAGAATTCCCTTCAGGAGCCGGGCGTGCTGGTGCACACTTGTAATCCCAGTACTTGGGAGGCTGAGACAGGAGGATCACAGGTTTGGGGCCAGCCTCAACTACTTAGTGAGGCCCTCCGCAACTTAGTGAGACCCTGTTTCAAAATAAAGAATAAAAAATAGGGCTGGGGTGCAGCTCGGAAGTAGAATGCCCCTGGGTTCAATCCCCAGTACCAGGGGGAAAAAAATAGAAAAGGACACACTGGCCTCTGCTGCCTGTGTTTCATCTCTATAGCGCATGTATCCATGTTTTCAAGGTGTTTTGTGAGAATAATGGATTCCCCCTGCCTCCTGCAATAATCTTCTAAGTCATTACAAATGGCACGACTGTCATTGGTCATCACCATCATCATCCAGTGTTATCAGCAAGAATCCCTGGGATGCAGGACCCCTGAGAGGTCTTGGAGTCCTGCAGGGAGGGGACGGCCCCACCCCAGCCTGTCCCACTTCTTCACCCAACTGAACTTCCTATGCTGTGGCCAGCCTGGCCATCGGGACAGGAATCAGGCTCAAGCATGGCTGATTTCAGAACTCTTTATGACATCTCAGTGTGGCAGCCTCTGGCCTTTCCTTACTTCTGCCACTCCCACCAATTTATCTTTGCAGCTCTAGGGAACGTTGCCAGGTCTCCTCTAGATGGGGGTAAGCACTGTAAATCCCTAATTCCCAAACTAATCTTACAGCAGGGGACATGTTCTGGGCAGTCTTCCCACTCTGCTAATGCCACACGTCTTTTTTTTTCTTTTTCCTGAAGTGTACTCTGCATCCTGTGTGCTTCCTGATCCAAAAGTTAATTATCAAATTTACTGCATATTTTGTAAAGCCCAGAACACCTGAGCCAGGGACAGCACACAGTATTTTTGTTATATGAACCGAGAAAGCAGCCTGTATTTTTATTTAACCGGTAGAGTCTTAGTTTTTTTAAAGCTGGGGAGCATTTGAAACAGTTGGGTTTAAGTGTACCCCAAGACAAGGGTCCTGCAGACAATGTAGACAAGAGAATGGGCCTGTGCCAGGCTCAGCTACTCAGACGCAGGACCCAAGCGCACCTGCTCTTCGCCACTCAGGTGTCTCACTGGTCACCACTCTGCGGTCCCTTGGAGCCTCCAAAAGCGGAATTGAAAAATCAGGGTGATGTTCAAATCTCCAGATCACCTTATGACTCATCAGCCAGTATTTGTAAAAACAGATTTTTATATAATTTGAAAAAGAAGTGTAAGTTGATAAAGTAATAAAAAAGTTTAAACAGTTCTAAGCTTTTGATGGGATTTCCACAGCTTCAATCTTATCATCGTGGTGTGTGTACACATATGTTTAGTGTTTTTATGGACAAATTGCTTTCCTTTTCACTCTGAGTATTTCGTGTTTAAAATAATATGTACTACCTATGAAATATTGATCGGACCTTGCGGATCATATAAATATGTCGTCAACTATTACAATTAATGTCACGATGAATGTTTTCTGACATCCAGTGATACAGCAGGAATTTTACATTTTTTTCATTACAGCACCATTAATATACAAATGGGTGAGTATTCCCATTTTCTTTCTACATTTTCTCTTTGAAAACGTCCATCCAAGACTGAAGATGGTGTTGTGGTGATGGGCTCCTGCCTTGAGGCTCAGCACGTGGCTGCCAGGACTCCCGTGACATGCAGAGTCTGCACTGTGGGGGAGTGAGTCAGGTGGCAAGTGGTCAGCCTTCCTGACTCCAAGCTGGACACTCATAGGCTTTGCCTCTGACTGACAGCAGTGGCTCAAGAATCGAACCAATGAGGATGATTCTGGGAGGCGGGGCTTTCTCTTCACTCTCTCCCCACCCCTCTCCATCTGCTCAGTGTTCTATGATAAATCACTTTATTAATAGACACTGTCCCTTGCCTGCCGAAATATAAGAGAATATGTTCTCTGTATAGAATACAGGATAACGATCAGGAAGCCTTCTGTAAAGTACACGTGATCTCACATGAGCATCTCAGTCATGAAAATAATAAATGCTATCATTCATAGCCATACACGAGCAATTATGTCTACAAAGTGAGTGAAAGTCTAGGACCAGTATTTATAACATCTGGGATATGAAGACTTAGTGTTAAAAATATACAAACAGCCTTCAGAAACCACTAAGAGCAAAAGTAAACAACCAAGGAGAATCAGGTGTCAGGGAGCTTCGATAGGCAATTTCCCACCCAAGGGAAAACAAAAGGTCACTGGCATTTGGAAAATGTTCCGAATTGATTACAAATTCAAGAAATGCAAATTAAGCAGTGAAATCCCATATTTTATGCATCAGATGGGGGGAAAATGAGTACCCGGTGATAGTAAGGGTGAAGGGAAATTGTGTGTGTCGTGCAAATGTCAGAATTTCTGATGCAGTCTATATTTATAGATGTGAAAAGTACAGAAGGAAGAAGAACTGGGCGCAGAACAGTCCGTGTGACAAGGTGGCTTTCTCTTAAAAGTTCCCGTCAAGCCGGGCGTGGTCCAGTACTTGGGAGGCTGAGACCAGAGGATCCAGGTTCGCGGCCAGCCTCAGCTGCTTAGTGAGGCCCTCTGCAACTTAGTGAGACCCTGTTTCAAAATAAAGAATAAAAAATAGGGCTGGGGTATAGCTCGGAAGTAGAATGCCCCTGGGTTCAATCCCCAGTACTGCAAAAAAAAAAAAAAAAGAAGGTTCCCGCCAGGCTTTCTGTCAATCCATGTACCTATGGCAGAGAGAGGTGCAGGAAATCGCCCAGAGAGCCGACGTAAAGTCTAGGTAGAGATTCTCTCAAATTCACCTGTGTTTCTTTCTTAGTGACAGGGTTTTCAGATTATTTTTGCTATCTCTTTTTAAACTTGGCTATAGTGTGTAAGTTTTTATACTGAGTGAGCAGTATTTCTTGAAATTATGATTTAGAAACATAAAGCAAAAGTAAATATAGACTTAAAATATAAAACAAAAGTAAACAATATATATAAATAATGTACATAAATAATGTGCATATGTGCATATTTATGTATATATACATAAATATATATGAATATAAATAAATACATGGGTCGAGGTTGGGGAGAACGTGCTTATTTCAAGAGATACTTGATGTGATGTTTTTCACTCTGTAAGGAGACCTGAGCAGGCCATTCTCTAGATGACTAAAGGATAAAAGAATGTGCTCCTAGCTAGGTATGGTCGTGTAAGTCTGTAATCCCAGTACTTGGGAGGCCGAGGCAGGAGGATCACAGGTTTGAGGCTAGCCTCGTCTTTGGCAACTTAGGCCCACAATAACTTAGTGAGAACCTGTTAAAAATTAAAGAGGGCTGGGAGTGTAGCTCATCGGTAGAATGCCCCTAGGTTCATCCCCAGTAACTAACTAACACACACACACACACACACACACACACACACACACACACACTGCTTCTTTAGCCCAAAGCTTGGCCTTATATTTGCTGATAGAAGAGTCTTTTGTTTTGTGATGTCCTCTCCCCAGGAGGAATTCTCAAATCACCATCTGTACTGAGAAGTGGAAACTTGGGAAGCTTGACTCAACAGAAATGGCCTTAAAAGGCTTATAAAAGTTTAACACATTATACTAAAAATGAGCCTTTACAGATATTGAGATTAAATATAGTTATATTGGAAAAGAACCTCTCTTCTGGAGAATTTGTCAGGATGGAGGTAAATGGAAGGCCTAGATGTGAGTTCTAAGTTCGATTTAATTTTGTTAGAAAAAGTCACTTGTCAGCTGGGTGGGGTGGTGCACGCTTGTACTCCCAGTACTCGGGAGGCTGAGACGGGAGGATCGCAGGTTCGCGGCCAGCCTCAGCTACTTAGTGAGGCCCTCCGCAACTTAGTGAGACCCTGTTTCAAAGTAGGAAATAAAATAGGACTGGGGGTGTAGCTCAGAGGTAGAGCCCCTGGGTTCTTTCCTCAGTAAAACACACGCACACACGCATGCACGCACGCACAGACGCACTCACCAGTCCAGGGATGGGGAGGTAGGGAGAAAGAAAACTGCAGAGAAACAGAAAGAGGAAGAGAAACAAATGCATTAAAAAAGAAAAAGAATTCCCTCTTCCTGCAATGCCATGGAACTTCACCGACTGTGCGTCTGACAAGTTCCTTATTTCTGACTTCCTCATCGATGGCGCCTTTCAAACTCCTTCACCGCTGAGACAGGATGCTGGTGGCTGAGACGGTGGCCGGGACATCTGTTTTCCTGTGCGCCTGCTCACCATTCTTTCTCAGATTACCGGCCAGGATTCGCCATTAGTCATGGCCCAAAGACGCCATTGATGCTGGTCGGAGTTGTACTGTCTTTAACAGAATGAGGCGATCCCCATAGAGCCGTGGATTATAAAACCTCTCCACAAGTTCTTGCAAGTCGTACGTCGTGCCAGTTCCAGTCCCTATGAGAAATGATGGAGGTTTCCTTACCCAGGCCTGCAGCGCCTTGCTCACTCAACAGGATCTTTGGAGTGCTTGCCCACATAGGGACGATGAGCCGCGGCCGGAGAGTCCTCGGACACGTTCCCTTCCAAACTCCTCACAAGAGCTTTCTTCTTTCAAACGCCTGTGCATTCCGATTACACGATATAGATGCTATACATTTTCAGGCGATGTTTACACAGGATGTAACTTACTGGTCCCACATCTAGTTCTTAATATCACCACAATGCTTAACACCTTATTAGACACACAGGAGATGTGGGTGCTGAACACTCGCATTGAAAAGTTTGAAATTAGCCGGGTGTGGTGGCACACACTTGTAATCCCAGTACTTGGGAGGCTGAGACAGGAGTAGTGCAGGTTTGAGGACAGCCTCAGCAAATAGTAAGACTTTCATTAACCTAGCGAGACCCTATTTCAAAATAAAAATAAAATAGGTCTGGGAGTGTAGCTCGGAGGTAGCTATACTCTGAGTTTGATCCCCAGTACCACAAAAAAAAGTTTGAAATTACACAGATATCTTGAGTAAAACATCACAGACTACTTTTTCTTTCTATTTTTTTCTTCTTTTTTTGGTGGTAGGGATTGATTGCAGGGGGCATTTTACCTCTTAGCTACATGCCCAGCCCTTTTTATTTTTTTATTTTGTTGAAACAGGGTCTTGCTAGGTTGTTGAGAGTCTTATTAAGTTGCTGAGACTGGCCTTGAACCTACGATCCTGTCTCAGCCTCCCAAGTATTAGGATTACAGGTATGTGACACCGGGCCTGGCTAGACTTTTCCTTTTTCCTTTGTATAATAGACCTCAGGTTGGCATTAACATAAAAATATATTGGGACTGCTAGGAATGGTGAGGTTTTCATGAAAATACACTGTTAGTGGTTCCTCTTGAACCCTTGTGAGAAGAGGGAAGAGAGATTTTATTAGCTAGAAAAAATAATGCACGAATATGTAATTTAGTTTCGTCATAGATAGCCCTTCAGGAAATAGAAGAAAACTGTCCCTGGGTCACTTTAATAAGACTTCTGAGCTATATATTTTGTTTCTAAACATTCTGTTCTTTTGGACAGCGTGCCGTAAAATTTCTGTGCAATGGAAATTTCATTGATAGTACTCTTGCCAAATTTCTGGAAAGTAACATATACATAAAACGTCAGTGCTGCCAAATTCTTCTGTTGAACTAGGAAAAAAAAAAACCAGATTGCAAGTCAAATGTCTGCTGGATTATAGCAAAAATGTCTATTCTTGGAAGAAGGCACTTATACCTAACAGGCAGTCAATATGACACACTGTCGCTCAATATCAGCTGGTATTTTGACTTTTAAGACAATTTTAGAACCTCAAATGTGAGTTTTTTTTATAAACTGTGCACTCCCCAGGATATGACAATATTTTCCTTGAAAAATCTGTGATTGTTATGTGAACCCAGTTTTTTTTCTTTTTCTTCTTTAACCAAATCCTTTTCTATGGTCCATAAGAGGATTGGTTTTTCTTTGTTCTCCTCCAGGTAAACTATTTGGCAGCGAAATTGCTAAGAAGTTAGCAGAAAGAAGAAAAATAGAAAAAAGGAAGAAAGAAAGAGAGAGAGAGAGAAAGAAAGAAAGAAAGAGAGAGAGAGAGAGAGGGAAGGAAGGAAGAAGGAAGGAAGGAAGGAAGGAAGGAAAGAAGGAAGGAAGGAAGGAAAGAAAGAGGAAAGTAAAAAAGAAAGAGAGAAGGGGGCTGTTTAATTTTCAAATTTAATAAAGTCCGTGGTTGATTGAGAGTTGGCAGATAGAATGTTTCCACTGAAGCCCTGCCATCTCCAGAGAAGTATTTCATATCTGCACCATGTCCAGATCACAGGAAAACACTGTCCAGGGATGTTGTATGGAATCCATCTTTTTCCAGCACTTAAAAAGAACATAAATCCATAGTGTTTTTGAATGACTACGTTGGTATTGAATTTTCTCTTCCTTTTTCTTTCTGGAGGAAAGTCAGTCCACTATATCTTCAGCTTCAGCTTCTCTTCTTAGACTAAGTGTGAGTCAAAACAGAAATATTTAATAAAGCAATTTTCTGTGATCTCAGAATATATTTATTGTAAGGGCCAAGGTAGAAAGCATTAAATATTAGAACAAAGAAAAAGTTAAAAGTAGAGAACAGAAACACTTTATGTGAACAAGAAATGCCTTTTTGTTCACTGGGAATGCTTTAAATTACAACACTTCTAACTAGCAACTGTTAACGTTCATATTTAACTGAGTACAATTTAGCCTCATAACATTTATTTAACGGTAATGTACACCCAGCTCCATGCAGCTGAGTCTCATGCTGAGCTTCAGCGACACAGACATAGCAGTTGCACCTGACTCTACGGTTGCTTCAAGAAGAAAAAACAAGCCGGGCGTGGTGGCGCACGCTTGTAATCCCAGTATTTAGGAGGCTGAGACAGGAGGATCGCAGGTCTGCGGCCAGCCTCAGCTACTTAGTGATGCCCTCCACGACTTAGTGAGACCCTGTTTCAAAATAAAAAATAAAAAATAGGGCTGGAGGTGTAGCTCGGAGGTAGAATGCCCCTGGGTTCAATCCCTAGTACCGCAAAACAAACAAAACAAAACAAAACAAAAACAAAAACAAAGAAATTCTACAAGTTGCTATGCACAGTTACTACTTGAATAAGGAGCCTATATTGTTAGTTTATCTTATAAAATCAATTTTTTTGATTGTTTTATGTTTGTACAATGAAAATGTACTTTCAAGTAGGTAAAGAAATCATCCACTATATTCATATTGTATGTATTCTGTATCCGTCAGCATTCTTAAAACCATAATCTAAAGATCTGACCACATAATGTAGAGGAAAGAAGACTTGTTTTCTTATGGTACCGGGCTCAGTCCATGTGAAACTGGGGACCTTGGATCTCAGGGCATGGCGGCGGGAGGCAGACAGAGGGAGAGCACACGGGCTGTGCTCCTCACATCATGGAGGCCGGAAGCAAGAGGGAGCAGGGGATGAGAAGCCACATATAATCTCCAAGGCTGCACCCCCAGGAACCACCTCCTCCAGCCACATCCTACCGGCCTACAGGGTACTACCCCGGTAAATCCATTCCAATGGATTGATCCACTACTGGGATTACAGCCCTCATGACTCCACTATAGCAACCCTGAATATTAATAAATGAGCTCTTTAGGGAACATTTTATATCTAACTACAGTAATTCTATAGGGCTGTATTGTATGTATTCTTTGGGGGGTTGTTGTGTGTGTATTGTGTTCAATATCGTTACATGAAAGAGAGAAAAACAGTTTTTAACAAAAATTATGTACTTAAAAATCATATAAGAAATTAGAATCATATACTATGACTATATTACAACAATAATTAAACTGAGAGATGTACCTACTCATGCTATTCGAATACGAACAACGTACAATGTATATTTAATTATATTTCCAACTTATACACCTTTTATGATAAAAACATGCAGATTTTTGTTTGCTTCAATACAATGAAAACCTGGTGATATTCCATAAAGCAGTTGGAAAAAATAGATTCAAAATATTTCAAGATGTAGTTATTGTGTGTCATCTTGTTGCTACTATTGTTTAGAAAAAAGATATTTTGGCCGAACATCTGATTGTCAAATCAGATCACTGGTTAATAAATAAATCCAATTCTGCTAGCTTCATGTTTCTCCTCAGTTGCGTGAGGGGGTGTGTAAGCTGGCCTTTAGTTCCTTGGTTCTGACTGTCAGGAGTCTTCGAGGCCACACTAGCTGCTCCCACGAGGTGGGACTAACATGCCAGGTATCCCCCGGGTGCTCCTGGAATGGTCCCAGCTGCAGAAAGGTGTCCTCCTGTGCTTCCCTCTGAAACTCTCATCTGAGGCTCCCCTGCTCCTGAATATTCTCGTGTTTGGTATTCTGCACTAAGTCTCTTTTTGACTCCCAGATATCATTTACTTACAGATACTTCAAATTTTATTATATATTTTTTTAAATCTGAAAACATTTCTTTTTGAAGAAAAATATACAGTTAGTCTTTCATATCTATGGTTCCTCATCTGAGGATTCAACTAAACTTGGATAGAAAAAGATTTTTTTTGTGGTGCTGGGGATTGAACCCAGGGACATTCTACCTCTGAGCTATATCCCCCAGACCAATTTTATTCTTTTATTTTGAAATAGTGTCTCACTAAGTTGCAGAGGGCCTCACAGGTTCCTGAGGTTGGCCACGAACCTGCGATCCTCCTGTCTCAGCCTCCCAAATACTGGAATTACAAGCATGCGCCACCATGCCCGGCTGATAGAAAATATTTGGGAAAAAAACCCCAGTTTCATCTGTGCTGAACATATGCAGACTTTTTTTTTCTCATTATTTCCTAAAACTAAAACTAAAATAAAAATAAAAATATAATATAGCAACTATTACTTATAACATGAATATTATAAGTCATAATAAGTAATATCATATTACTTATTATAGTAATATGGGAATATAATAGTAATATGGGAAGATGTGTGTAGGTTATATGCAAGCACACCACAATTTTATTTAAGGGTCTTGAGCATCCATGGATGTTCATATCCTTGGGGGTCCTGGGACCACCCCCAAAGGATACCATGGGATAACTGAAATTATTTCTCTTGTTGACCTTGAGAGAAACCGCTGGTGCCAGGTTGGGTTGGCAATTGGAGACGGTGGACTTTACAGCTCTACAGTGGCACTCAGTGAGCTGGTGTTCAACCTGTGAGTATGTAGGCCACTTCCGATGGCAAGAGGAGCATTCTCAACGGGTGCCGTGGGGGGCCCAAGGGGCTGCTAACGAGACCACTGCATGATTCATTAGAATATTTAGAAATCGGCACCCTAATGTTTGGTCCACACCATTTATTAAAATGCATTAGATTAGCCGGGTGTGGTGGCACACGCTTGTAATCTCAGTACTTTGGGAGGCGGAGACCAGAGGATCCGGGTTCGCGGCCAGCCTCAGCTCTCTCTCTCTCTCTCTCTCTCTCTCTCCCTGTCTCTCTCTCTACCTAGTGAGGCCCTTCACAACTTCGTGAGACCCGGTTTCAAAATAAATTATAAAAAATAGGGCCGGGGGTGTAGCGCAGAGGTAGAACGCCCCTGGGTTCAATCCCCAGTACCACCAAAAAAAAAAAGCATTAGATTAATTGTACAGCCATTGATTCCAGAAGGCTAGACATTAAATGTGATATGAATGTCTGATACATAAAGCTACACCATTCCAATTTTTTTTTTTTTTTGCAGTACTGGGCCTTGCACATGCCAGGCAAGTGCTCTACACTGAGCTATATCCTCAACACCCCCCCCTTTATTTTTGAAACAGGGTCTCACTAAGTTGCCCAGGCTGGCCTCAAACTTTCAATTCTCCCTGCCTCAGCCTCCCAAGTAGCTGTGATTATAGGTGTGTCTGGCTGGTTTCTAATTTTAGTGTGTTGCTAAGTATAGTTTTAGACATCATTTAACAGCTTACTAATTTTGCAGGGGACTTTTAACAGAATTGTCTGTTGACATTAAATAGGGTAGTATTGAAGTCTACTGAGTGATCGCGTATGAATGTACACAAGCTATGTGATGCTTAAAACATGGAGAACTTAGATCGGCTATAAAAAGATACAGTAAATCTTCATGGAAAAAAAGAAGGGATAAACAACTGTGGAGTCTCACAGGAAAGGTTGGAATGAATTCATGTCTTACTTTGTATGCTAGGCACAAAGGAAAGAGTGTGATTGAATATTAGTTTGTAGACCGTCTTGACGCTGATAAGACTATGCTAAAATGTCTACAGACTTAAAAGAAACATCTCTTAATGAAGCAATCATTTGGTGTGACAATTGAGAAAGACTGTGGACAATTAAGGCAGTGTGAAAGTACTGACATATTCCATGAAATTCAAGCAAACCCGTTTCTTCAGGCAATCAATAAGAAGGGTCAGTCCTCACGAAAAGCAGACCCCATTTTCCAGCAAAGGCACCGAGACAGAAATAGCAACAACAGTCAGTACATCATGTTCAGTCAGGCACACGTGCAAGCTAACTGTAAAACTGCTGACCAAAAATCTCTGGTGCCTGTCTCTAGATCCGTCTTATTTCTGGAAGAATGACGAGGGGAAGAAATAATTGATAAACTAAACATCTAATATATAAACATATCACTTAAAATGTTTCTGCTTCCTGATTAATCAGAGAGTACCAATGTGGGGACAGAAAGGCTAAGCTCCTTTTGTTTACAGTAGATTTAAAATTATACAGTAAGAGTATTCCTATTCTTGGAATACTCTGCTTAAATTTTTTTCTGTGAGGATTCCAGTGCAGCCATAATGTTAAACAGATGTATTTTTTTAGACTTAAAGTAAGGAGGAACAATAATTGTACATGTATGTAGAATATTTTGTCTTAACATTTATGGTTTTCTCAATAAAAATATGGAGATAAAGCACCATTGCCCACTGGGTTTGAGATGAAGCAGTGGCTAGCAGTTTATTACACCATAAATCTTGAGTTCTGATTAAATTGTTCGATTGGGTGATTCTAAGCAATATCTTTTCAGAATTACTTTGGAAATGACAATTTCTAATATTTGTGTGTGTGTGTGTGAGTCGGATGGAAAGCGGATCTGTGTTATGTTTGCTTAACCTCTCTTTGACATCCGTGCGCTTCCCATCAAGATGAATCGCCTAGAAGACTCCTTGTTTTGACTTTATTTCTGAATTAACTAATCTGTACTGCAGTTTATCACATTGCACTTTCGAAATGGAACGGTGTGGTTGAATGTCCCCTCCCAAACCTGTGTTGAGATGCAATAGCTATTTTTGCAACAGGGTTAAGGAGGTGGGGCCTCCAGGAGGTGGGTAGGTCCCGAGGACCCTGCTCTTGGGATGGCATCCAAGACAGGCTTGTGAGTGGGCTCCGGATAAGAAGGTGAGCTTGGTTCTGCTTCCTCTCGGACTCACAGGTACTTGCCTGCCTTTCTGCCTGGGTACAACACAACAAGAAGGCCTCCAGTTATCCAGAGATGCTGGTGGCAAGTGCTGGGGCTTCCCAGATTCCGGGACCCTGAGCCAAACAAACATCTATTGTGTATCAACTACCCAGTCTCTGGTATTCTGCTGTCGCAATGAATAAGGCATAGAACGAACATAGAAATGCAGATACCTCTTAGAGATCCCCACATCCGTTCCCTGGGATCTGTAGCCAGGAGTGAGACTGCTGGACCACAGGTTAGTTCTCTTTTTAATTCTGGGAGGCACCTCCATACCATTTTCCATAACAGCTGCACTATTTTAAAACTCTGAGAATGTATACTCACCTCACTTTCCCCGAGCTGTTTCAAGTCATTATCAGACTCGCCTGTTCTTTGCTCGGAGACTTGTTACACATCTATCGAATGAGCACCTCTAACAGCTTTGATTTAGTGACTGGGAAAATGCCCTTTTCCCCAAGATGCCAAATAGTTTGATGATTTTCATATAGTTCATGTGTTAGTCAGCATTCTCCGGTGAAGCAGAACCAATAGGAAGTAGATAGGCAGATGAATTATGGGAATTGGCTCATGGGGTTATTCTATAACCAAGAAGTTCCTGATGTTCCATCTGCAAGCTGGAAGACCAGGGGGACCCTGGATGTGAGTCCCATAGTCAGGCCTGAGAGCTGGGTCCAGCATTGAGGGTAGGAGATGGATATCCCAGTTCAGGGAGAGAGAGAGTCACCCTTCCTCTGCCATTTGTGCTATTAGGGCCCTTGATGGACTGAACGATGCCAGAGCCGATCTTCCTTGCTTATCTATGGATTGAAAAACAGCCACACAGACACATCCAGAAATGATGTCTTACAGCTATCTGGGCATCCCTCACTCCAGTGAAGCTGACACATAATTAACCTTTGTAGTCTGTTTACAGTGTGTTATCACCAGAGAAATTTTCCTAAGAAAGTTTTTGGAGGGTGTGAGTGTGTGTGTGTGTGTGTGTGTGTGTGTGTATGTCCATTCATTTTACTTTAGTAATTTTGGACACAGAAGAGATCTATGTTGTTAGCAACTAGTATTCAAGTTGTTGAGTAAATTAAGAATTTAAAACAGAGAAAATTATCTTGGACGATGAGGCAAAACCATAACGTAAACTGCAGTCAGGCAAGTAGGCAGGCACGGCCTCATGAGAACTGCCCACTTGCTGGAAAAACTTTGTTCCAGAACATCGTTCTCCCCCAGTACCCTCCTGAATGCTGTCGGAGGAAGCTGTGCCTTGTCTTCATTAGCTATTCTTCCTAGTTCTGAATGAGGTGGAATTAGACATGTGAGATCAAGAAGCTCGTGACAGCTCTATTTACGTATCACCCATTTTAAACCATTGCTTTATTTAATCTTCACGACCGTAGGACTCATTAACCTCATTTTACTGATGAGAAGTTTTACTGACAACTTGAAGTGTTTGTCTAAGATAAACCGATATTCAAGTCCAGATCGACTCCAGGGTCCACCTTCTAATACTCTAGTACAGAAAGATGGAGAGAGGAAAGGTTTCTAATCACAAGTAGACTAGACTTGTGTTTAGGAAGATTATTCTGAAAGTAGGCTAGAAGGATAGAAAATTGATGATGGACGAAATGACAGTCAGTGGGGACTTTTATAGTAACCTGAGTGAGAACTTATGGGAATCTAAAATAACACGATATAAATGGAGATCAATGTCCAATAAATAAATTAGTCTAGTCAGTAAGTAGTAGTGCTTCAGTAAGTAGTAGTGCTTCAGTTGATGTGAAATAAATGCCTTTCACACTGAGATAAATTTAGTAGGATGCCTGAAAATCATATTTGGGTATATAATAAGGGAGCTAT
Source organism: Glis glis (assembly GCA_004027185.1). NCBI lineage: Eukaryota > Metazoa > Chordata > Mammalia > Rodentia > Gliridae > Glis > Glis glis. The sequence continues at coordinate 6,133 of PVJS01019377.1, read as the reverse complement.
ATTCAGTTGGTAGACATAGTTGAAACTTTTGGTTATCAAGTCGATAAATTCTGGAGGTTTTACTAAATCCCAGTACAATTGGCTGACAAGTGAAATCCGAAAAGCAAGTAAAACAAAAATAGTAAAAACAACAGAAACATAGATTATATACCTGCACATTGCAAAATAACTGACAACAACAAAATCAAGTTAAATTGTTTTAAATTATTGAAGTCAAATTTACTAAATTCCACTGTATTTATATTTACATCCTGGAATCGAAGCCTGTCCCAGTGGCTGCATGAATGAAAAGACCAATTTTATTCTTTACTTGATATCACTGAGGAAAGAAAAAGTTATTGCTGGTTTTACTACCCATCACATATACTGGCATCAATGCAAAAGACACCCTGCCAATATTTAAAAGAGGCGCTCGTCTTCTGAACCACATTTACAATTTTCAATGTTTCCATGTTTTCTTTGGCTATCAGAGGTATTAATGCTCTTTTTTATTTGCGTCTAGCAAATTTTATGTATTTATTTATTTATTTATTTATTTACTTATTTATTGCGGTACTGGGGATTGAATGCAGGGACGTTCTACCTCCGTGCTACACCCCCAGCCCTATTTTTTATACTTTATTTTGAAACCGGGTCTCACAAAGTTGCGGAGGGCCTCACTAAGTAGAGAGAGAGAGAGAGACAGGAAGAGAGAGAGAGAGAGAGAGAGACAGAGAGAGAGAGTGAGCTGAGGCTGGCCACGAACCCGGATCCTCCGGTCTCCACTGCCCAAAGTACTGGGATTACAAGCATGCGCCACCATGCCTGGCTTAGCAAATTTTATTAAAAAGTTAAAATGTGAAGCCGGGCATGGTGGTGCACACTTGTAACCCCAGTACTTGGGAGGCTGAGACAGGAGGATCGCAGGTTCGCGGCCAGCCTCAGCTACTTAGTGAGGCCCTCCACAATTTTGTGAGACCTGTTTCAAAATAAAGAATTAAAAAATTGGGCTGGGGGTGTAGCTTGGAGGTAGAATGCCCCTGGGTTCAATCCCCAGTACCACCAAAATAAATAAATAAATAATAATAAAAAATTGGGCTGGGGGTGTAGCTTGGAGGTAGAACGCCCCTGGGTTCAATCCCCGGTACCGCAAAAAAAAAGTTAAAATGTCATTTGTCCCCAGGTCAGGACATGAGTTTAAATTATGACATAAATCAAAGTAAAGAAATGATGACTATTTATTTCCCACATATTTGGTTCAGCGCCTACTTCTTGGCCCTCCCTCTGGGGCTGCAGTGAGTCTGAGCGTGGGAAGTTTCTGCTCTCAGTGGAAAGTGAGAACACAAAAAAAGGCAAACTCATACCTATATAAGATGATGGCAGAAAAAGTTATGCGTTTTAGCCGAGATAAAGAGGTGTGGTTGGACGTGACCAGATATGCATGGCTGTGTCGTAGCTTACTCTAGGGACGGAAAGAAAGTCAGGGTGGCCAGGCGTTCTGAGCAGGAAAATATAGTATGAGACAACATCAGAGCGAAGGCCTATTTATTTTTAAAATCTTATTCTGCTGGCCTTAGATTTTAAAATGAGCTTACATCGTATTTACAGTTACCCTAACGTTGATTAAATTAATTGTTCACCAGGTAACACTTTCATTTATTTAGCAAGATATGAAAAAGTGACCAATCAACTTTGCTATGTTATTTGAATATTGCGCACACATATTTTGCACACGTATGAGGCAAACGTGTGACTCAGGTGACTTTGAAGGGCTATTCAAATTATTATTTTTTTCCTTTTTTGCGGTACTGGAGATTGAACCCAGGGGCATTCTACCTCCGAGATCCACCCCCAGTCCGATTTTTTATTCTTTATTTTGAAACAGAGTCTCACTAAGTTGGGGAGGGCCTCACTAAGTAGCTGAGGCTGGCCGCGAACACGGATCCTCCAGTCTCAGCCTCCCAAGTACTGGGGTTACAAGTATGCGCCACCACGCCTGGCTCAAATTATTTTTATTTACTGGTTTCCATTTGGTTTGTTTCTTTGAAGTTACCTAACAGGAAAAGATTTTACATGTTACGTTGGTTTCATTTTTGAGCTTTAGCTAGTCTAAGGAAATAATACTTTGTATTTAATGACATTGTCATATAAATATTCCTGTCTGAGGCACCCTGCGGTCTCAACAGGGGCTGTTTTCCTGGGACCCAAGGGTGAAATTCAGACTTGGGCTAAGAGGTTTATGGAGGATCATGATGCTTTGCTGCTCTACCTTTAGATCACAATCCTCTATGCTACATTAGTTTTTGAGGATTTCTGTAACAACTGTGCAGCTTAAACCAATAGGCACATTTTGCACCTTCGTGGCTCTGGTGGCCACAAGTCCCACGTGGGCTTCTCTGGGCTAAGATCCCGCCTCAGCAGCGCCCCCTCTGGAGGTTCCGGGGCAGGTCGGCCATTTCCAGCTTCTGCCTTCCTCCCTCAGTCCTTGGTTTGTGGTCTCTTCTTAGATCTTCAAAGCCAGTGGCGTCTGTCTTCCGTCTCGGATTCTGCTCCCTTTATCTCGCTTTCTTCTGTTGATAGTCAAATCTTCCTCCATCTCCCTCTTCTAAGGGTACCGATGGTGTCACTTGTGGTCCACGCAGATAATCCAGGGATGTCTCCCCACTCCAAAGTCTCTTTAGCCAGATAAGGTTACATTCCCGGTTTCCAAAGATGAGGGCCTGGCTACTGTTGGTGATGTCATCATGATAATTGGTATGTATCCTCACCTTTCTCTTTACTAATCACTGAAGTAATAAATGATTACACTGTTTCATTTCATTTTGTTTCTGTAAGTTTGCACTTCCCAGATCTGTTTCTTTTTCTTTTTCTTATTCTTTTTTTTTCTCCTGGTACTGGGGATTGAACCCAGGGGCATTCTACCTCCGAGCTACACCCCCAGCCCTATTTTTTATTCATTATTATGAAACAGGGTCTCACTAAGTTGCGGAGGGCCTCACTAAGTAGCTGAGACTGGCTGCAAACCTGCGATCCTCCTGTCTCAGCCTCCCAAGTACTGGGATTACTAGTGTGCGCCACCATGCCCGGCTTAGATCTGTTTCATACTATGTATTTTTGGTGATGTGGCCATGGCTAGAGGAAGCAAGGAATCCAGTTGTGTTGGGAGAACAGTTCTCCAACCAGGTCCCTGCCTGTGCTGCTATTCATGTCCGTAACTCCCCACCCAAGACACCTACAATATGGCAGGTTCGTTTTTCTCAGCCAAGCAGAGGTGATAGAGGCGGCTGCTGTAGTTACTGGAGTGTGTGTTCTGGAATGAGGGCCAAAAAGGACTTTCTTCTACTTGTCCCATAACATCAGTTTCTCCTCTCCTCCCTGGCTTTAGCTGAGAGCACAGAGCTTACTGTTGGATACCTAGGATCATCAGCTCTGCCGGAAGCTCGTGGAGGGAGGATGCTGGGAGCCCCTTTGATAGGTGCCAATATTTCTCATCTTTGAGAAATCTAAAGCGCTCGATCCGGAGGCGTAGTCTTTAAGCCTGGTGGCCTAAACCGCAAGTTCCGACTCCTACTTTACAGTCCGCCCCTTGTGCCCTTCCGAGTGCTCCAGAGCTCAGCTGCGGTTTTTCCTTTCCTCCCCTACGCGGCTCTAGAGTCGTGCTGTTGTGATTATTTAATGTTCCTGAGAGCAGACAGATGCGCGCTCGCAGGGAGGATGTATGTTTCCCACTGATGGGGCCAGTGTCCCCGAATCTGGAATCTGAGCACCACATTCCATGTCCAGGACTGAAGCAAGACACGCACTAAAGGAAGCAAAAAAAAAAAAAAAAAAAAAGGAATCGGCAAGAGAAAAGACGAGCCCAGGCGTCTGCCCTGGTTCAAACCCAAGCCAGCTGAGGTGGAGGAGAGGCACCTGTGCGACTTCGGAGCACAGACAATAAGGCGGTGTCACTGGAGTCGCCAGTGGGCAGGGCAACTGTTTTCCTAAGAAAGTGTCTCAAATGTGTTTGATGGGGGGATGGCTGGAGGAGGAAGCACCCCCACAGCAAGGCATTCCATTTTCCAGGGCTCCCCTCTGCCTCCTCATTGCTTTCAAATCATTTGAACACTTTTTAATACAGTCATTTGCTCGTTGTCTACAGCAGATAACTATTACAAACTTTTTTAAAAAGCAGAATTAGAAAAGTTTGACAGTAGGAAGGCAAGCATACTGATGATATAGTACTCCATGTCTCTCCCTCCTCTTCTATATTTCAATGGAAGAGCTCTCTTAGGAGGAAACCCCTTAATTGTGCTGTTTTTTGGGGGCGTGATACTGGGGATTGAACCCAGGGGCATTCTACCTCCCAGTCATATTTTATTCTTTATTTTGAAACAGGGTCTCACTAAGTCACGAGGGCCTTACGAAGTAGCTGAGGCTGGCCGCGAACCTGCGATCCTCCTGCCTCAGCCTCACAAGTACTGGGATTACAGGCGTGCACCGACATGCCCTGCTGTGATACCATTTCCTCTGACTCTAACAACTGCGCTCTCTCTCTCTCTCTCTTTCTGACAACTTCAGTCTCCTATCTACTTTCCTTTTGCTCTGGGTGTAAAAGCTTGCTCAGTCCTCTCATGGAGAATCATAGCAATGTTTTAAAAAGAGACTAATGTTCTTTTTCTCTTTTGCATTTCTTGGGTAGGGCGCTTCCCCCATTCTGCCCAGGAAGGTCTGGAATTGTCGAAGCTGGACCCAATGAGTCAGAAGCAGCTACTATTCAGCTTTTGACTCCAGAATAAAACACGAGTCCAAAACAAGACCAAAATTTTAAAAGCCAGGCTTGGTTGGGAGGAAAAAATAAATCTAAAACCCTTTGGCTCCCACTGAGGTACTAAGTATTTGGCTTTTACCACCAAGCATAAATATTTTTCTATTTAACTTTCTACTTGCCAGGGATAAATACAAGTCATTCCATGTCCCGAGGAAGTCTGCTATCAAGGAAGGTGGGAGACTTTCCAGTACCCTGGATGGGCTAGGGGTGCGCGTAGTACGTGATATGACACGTGTCCCCACTGCCCCTCGGTGGACCACAGTTCCAAGGGTGACATGCATCATAAGCAGAATGAATGTCAGGCGCGCAGCCAGGTTGAAATGGCTCTGTCTGTCTGTCTGTCTGGGATCTTGGGAGGAGGGACATACACAGGTTCCTTCCCCATCAAAGACCAGCTGGGCTCCCTCCCTGGAGCTCAGCCCAGGAAGCTTCTGCCCAACGCCACGAGGAGTTGGTTTCCCTCCAGCCCATGCACCATCACGGAGGAAGAGCCTGAGGAAAACGGTTCCGACAGGAAGTTGGATTTTTAATTATTTCTTTATCAAAGACTATTTCATACAAAAAGAAACCCTTTCAACCACATCAGAACCAGGTACCTTTACCTGGAGGTGAGGCTTTCGCCTCTACTAACTGGTGGGTCAAGGCAGTGCATGCTTAGATAATTTTGAATCCAAATGTCTGTGTTTTGCATGTGTGAGGGGTTGCCACGTTCCAGCACAGCCTGTGGGGCCTGGAGTGGAACACGCCAGCCTTCCTGGTGATGGGCAGATGCGCAGGCTCTTACCAGCAGTGCTCGGATAAGACCAATCATGACTTGGCCAACATGCCACACGTGATCAGCAGTGGCCTCCCGTCCTCTGGAAATGCTGTGACAGATCCTGTGACATCAGGATCCTATGACATCTCATGGGTACGAGCGGCAGTCTCCACACCCGGGAGTGCCCCTACACTGTCACCATCGATATAGGTGTCACGTGCCTGGATGCGCGACTTCCCCGCCAACTCTCTTCCCTTCCAGAAATTCTAGGAGTCGTCTAGGATGCCTCATTCAATCCCTTGCTACTTAATCCCCGATCACTAGGAAGCATGGCCAGTGAGAGTTGCGTTTACTGAAGGCTTAGGATTCTACCGCTTCTCATGCTGTATGGATCTCATATAACCCTTCTACCCAATATGAATAAAGTAGGTACTATGATGACACTCATCTTACAGGGGAAGAATGAGAGGTGGACGGGGATGCAGTAACTGTCCCCATGTCTGTCAATCAGGACGACCTGTGATTCAGCCTCAGGCAGTGCAGTCTCAGCCCATATGTTTCCTCTCCTCTCCTCTCCTCTCCTCTCC
>PVJS01019376.1:0-33779 GCA_004027185.1 Glis glis | reverse complement strand
CTTCTGGCATTCTTTGTCCTTCTGAGTTGGCGGGTTCTGTTGTTGTGGGATTGTGGGGGCTCATTGTTTCTTTTCTATTCTTCCTTTTCATGGTTTCAGGTTTCTTATGTTTATGACTTTGTTGCTTTTGGTAGCTCTTCCTCTCTCACTCTATAGGTATCCTATGTCAAATCCCTCTCCCTTTATATTTTCTTATCCTGGGAGTAGATAGTTGCTACCAGGTGAGCCTTAAAGTTGAGTGGCCTTTTCTGAGTGGTTATTCCCACTTGCTCAGTGTAATGTCCTTTTGCAGGCCCAGTTTTTGGTCTCCTTCAGTGATTGGGACCCTTGTCTGGTGCCTCTCACTACCTGTGTGTGGGACCAGTGCCGCTGTTGCACCTCTCTCTGCCAGGGTGGGTCTCCACGGTCTCCACTTGGTCTGTCCCTGTGCCTCGCTCTGTCTACACCTATGGTAGAAGGCACCAGCAGGGGGCCCTGGGCTTATGTCTCCCTTTGCCTACAGAAGCAGTGGTTGTCGCTTTACCCCAATTCTGTGTAAAGACATAACTCCACGTTTTCCACAGAGAGGGTTGGTTTGGTCCAATTTTCCCCAGTTATCTGTGTGGCTGTCCTGGGGCTGTTCCCGGGGACTCTATAAGGGTGCTGCAATCCCCGGGTTGCAAGTCTGTCCCACCCAAATGTCACCGGGGATTGTCTGCTTATCCACGTGTCTACCACGTCCCACAGCAGACCCCACTCCCGCCTCCACTGGGGCAATCTGAACTGTCTCAGTCCCCGTGAGTCCCTGTGGCCATGCTGAGTGGTCTCCCCCTGGGGCTGCTCGTTGACTTACGGTCTCATTGAGTGCTGCTCTTAATCTCAGGGGTGGAGGATGAGCTCAGCCACTGCCGCACGTTCTGGTCAGGTGTTAGGATCCTCGGGACTCTGGCGATTGTGAATCGAACTGCTGCTCTCTTTTGTCGCTGCTGCTCTACAGTGCTGGTTTTAGAGGAGCTCCCTGGCTTTGTTGATGGCCTGCAAAAGCTGCAACGCCAGTAGCCGTTGGTGCGGTTTGACCAAGGTGGCGCCGCTGCCGCTTCTGCCGACACAGCAGTTCGGGTCCGTGTCGCGCGTGGAGTGAGTCGCTGTTCGCCTTCTCTGCTGCTATTCTGCTGCTGCTGGGTTCACAGCAGATCCCTGGCATCTCTGTTGGTCTTGTGTGGAAGCCACAAGGCTGGTGGCCGCCGGTAAAGTCCTGCCGAGATGGCGCCGCTGCAGCAGCTGCAGCCGCTGTTGCCGCAGCTGTTTGGTCTCTCCGAGTGAACTTCCTTCTAAAGCTTTGGTTTCATTTATTTTCTCTATTGATTTCCTGTTTTAATTTAATTACATTGATTTCCACTAAAACTTTTATTATTTTTTCTACTTTCTTTAGACTCAAATTGTTCTTCTTTCCCTAGTTTCCAAAGGGAGAAATTAGATCACTGATTTTAGATCTTTCTTCTTTTCCAACAAATTCACCCAGTGCTATAGACTTCATGATAAGCATTGCTTTTCATATGCCATATATTTTGCAAAATTTTATTTTCATTTTCAGTTGAAAATGTTTTTTATTTTCTCTTAAGACTTATTTGTCCCATGGTTTATTTGGAAGTATGATACTTAACTTCTAAATATTTGGAAACATTGCAACTATATATTATTTATTTCAGCCTTAATTCCTTATGTGATTTCTGTTCTTTTGTGTTTTAAGGTATTTTTTATAAGTCAAATGTGGTCTGTCTTGGAGAACATTCCATGTGAGAATTCAATTGATTTTTATTCTGCTCTTGTGGATGAAATATTCTAAAATTGTCAATTAGATCAAGTTAACTATTACTGCTGTTTGATTCAACTACATTCTTATTTTCCACCTGGTGAATCTGTCAATTATATTAGGAATGTTGAAGTCAACAACTATAATAGTGGCATAATTGGTTTATGTCTCCTTTTAGCTTTTAATTTTTTGCCTCACATATTTTCATGTTCTTTTTTGAGAAATACACATCTTTTTGAAGAATTGGTCATTTCTATCATGATATAAAGCACTATCTCTGACAATCTTTTCTTTTTGAAGTTTTCATTGTCTTAAATGAAAATTGTTACTTGGGTTTTCATTAATTAATATTAACATTCTGCATCTTTATCCTTTGACTTTTAGCCTATTTGTATCTTTATATTTAAAATGAATTTCTAGCTGGACATGGTGGCACACACTTGTAATCCCAGTCCTTGTGAGGCTCAGACAGGCTTGCAGGTTCAAAGCCAGCTTTAGCAACTTAGCAAGGCTCTTAGCAACCTAGGGAGACTCTGTTTCCAAATAAGAAATAAAACCAGGCTGGGGATGTAGCTTGGAGGTAGATTGTCTCTGGGTTCAATCCCCAATACCAAAAATAAAAAAAAAAGTCTTACATACAATATATAGCTGGGCATTTTTATCCACTCTGAAAATTTCTATCTTTAATTGATATTTGTAAACTTTACATATAAATAGATTGTATATGTAGTTAAATTGATATCTTCTATGCTTGTAACTGTTTTCTATTGCTGTATATTTCATTTGGTTTTTCCCATCACTATTTTTCTGCTTTTTTAGTTTTAAGTAATCTTATTTTTATCTCTTCTCATAATGTATTAATTGTATGTCTTTTCCTGCAGGGAACACCTTCTGATAACTTTTTCTTTCTTCTTCTTTCTTTTTCTCTTTTCCTACCTTTCTTCATTTTATTTATTTATTTATTGGTCTGAGCAAGTCTACTTATCCTTCACTTTTGAAGGATAATGTTACTGAATATATAACTCTAGTAGGAATTTTTCTTCAACACATTAAATATTTCATTGTACCTTCTTATTGCTTCATGATGTAAAAAATATCTATTTTTTACCCTTGTTCCTCTATAGGTAATGTTTCTTTGCCTCCCTCTTTTTTTTTTTTTTGCGATACCAGGCATTGAACCCAGTGGCGTTCTACCTCTGAGCTACACCCCCAGCCCTATTTTTTATACTTTTATTTGAAACCAGGTCTCACAAAGTTACAGAGGGCCTCACTAAGTAGCTGAGGCTTGCCACGAACCTGGATCCTCTGGTCTCTGCCTCCCAGGTACTGGGATTACAAGTGTGTGCCACCAAGCCTGGCTGCCTCCCTGTTTTTGAGATTTTGCTCTTGGTTTTCTGCATTTTGATTATGATATCTCTAGATGTGCTGTCCCCTTTTATATTTCTCATGATTACACTTTTCTGAGACATCTGAATCTGTAGTTTGGTATCATTAATTTTGGAAACTTCTTAATGATTGTTTCTTCAAATGTTTCTCTTCTCTTCCTTCTTTCTTTTCCTTGTATCCAACTACTCCCTTCTGTTATTGCCCCACAGTTTTGGAATAATCTGTTCTGGTTTGGCCTTGCTTTCATGCATTGTATTTCTCCTTGTAACATTTCTATTGACCCAACTTCAAGCTCATCATTCTTTCTTTAAATGTGTCAAGTCCCATTAACAAGCCTATCAAAAGCATCCTTTATTTTGTTGCATTGTATTTGATTTATAACATTCCTTTTGATTCTCCTTTGGATATTCAATCACTGCTGAAACTAACCATCTGTTCTTGAATGTTGCCTATTTTTATTATTAGAGTCCTGAATGTATTAAGTCGTGGTCATTTAAAAATCCCTGCCTGATAATTTCAACATCTGTGTCACATTTGAGTCTGATTCTGATGATTGCTTTATCTTTTTAGACTATGTTATTCTTGTCCTTTTAGCATGTATTGCAATTTTATTGAAACCTAAGCATGTTGGTTTTTTCATAATAAGCAGAGGCAAGCCTCTATTGTGAAGATTTATGGTACTATGATACTATGACTAATACTTGGGCTATGTTTAATGTTTATGGCAATTATAGGTGTTATAGACTTCAAGTTTTCCTAGTGACCTTGTTTTTGTCTTGTCTCTTGACTTTGGGCTTCCACAAGTACTGTTCCTTTTAAAGAGTCTGTGAGCTGTCACTCTTTCAGCTGCAATTCACCATTACACTGGAGTTCTGTTGGTGTGATGATAAGCATGGGGTATGAAGGACATCCTATAATATGCTGGATAAATCTCCTTTTTTAAGGTACCTCTGTTTTAAGGACGTGAGTTTCACAAGTGTTTCTACAAGGAACTAGCCTTGGAGTCTCACTGCATTCACAGTGAGATACCAAAGGACTTCCTGTAGGTAAAACCACAAAATTATGGTGCCACATGGCTAGTATTTTATTTAGAATTTTTGCATCTATGTCAATTAATGATATTGGTCTGTAATTCTCTTTTCTTGAGGTATCTTTATTTGGCTTTGATATTAATGTGATGTTGGCCTCATGAAAGGAATTTGGAAGAATTCCATCTCTTTCAATTTCATGGAATAGCTTGTGAAGTATTGGTTTTAGTTCTTCTGTAAAGGTTTTGTAGAATTCAGCTATAAAAATATCTAGAACTGGGCTTTTTTTGATGGAAGACTTTTTATTGCTGTTTCTATCTCTGTGCTTGCTATTGGTTGATTCAGGTTTTCTATATCCTCTTGGTTCAATTTAAGTTGGTTGTATGTGTCTAAAAATCTGTTGATTTCTTCCATGTTTTCCATTTTATTGGAATATAAGTTTTCAAAGTAGTTTCTTATGATCCTCTGGATTTCTCCACTATCTGTGGTGATGTCCCCTTTTTCATTTCTGATTTTGGTAATCTGGGTTGATTCTTTCTTTCTTATGGTTAGATTAGCTAGTGGTTTGTCAATCTTGTTAATCTTCTCAAAGAACCAGCTTCTTGTTTTGTTGATTCTTTGTATTGCTTTTTTATTTTCTATTTCATTAATTTCTGCTCTGACTTTAGTTATCTCCTGCCTCCTAAAGGCTTTGGGCTTTGACAGTTCCTGTTTTACAAAATCCTTGAGGTGTGTCATTAGGTTATTTATTTGGATGTCTTCTGTTTTTCTTATGTGGACACTCAGTGCTATAAATTTTCCTTGTAACAACTGCTTTTAAAGTGTCCCATAGATTTTGGTATGTCATGCCTCTCTTTTTGTTTAAATCCATGACTTTTTTAATTCCCCCCCTTATTTCTTTTCTGATCCATTCCTCATTCAGAAGTGTATCATTTGGTTTCCCTGTACCTATGTAATTACTTTTGGTCTTCCTGTTGTTAATTTCCAGTTTCATTCCATTGTGATCTGAGAAGATGCAGGGAATTATATCACATCTTTTGAATTTGCTGGTGATAGCTTTGTGACCCAGTATGTGGTCTATTTTGGAGAATGTTCCTTGAGCATCTGAGAAAAATGTGTATTCAGGTGTTGCTGGTTGAAATGATCTGTATGTGCCTATTAGATCCATTTGGTCTGTAGTTTTCTTTAGGTCTGAACAATCTTTATTCATCTTTTGTCTAGAGGATCAATCTAGTGGCATGAGTGGTGTGTTGAAGTCTCCCAATATTATTGTGTTTGGGTCTATTTGGGATCTGATGTCCTGAAGACTTTGTTTTATGAATGTGGATGCACCCACATTTGGGCTGTAAATATTTACTATTATTATATATTCTTGTTGGATTGTTCCTTTCAAAACCATATTGAGAAAATCATACATCATGACCAAGTTGGTTTCATCCCAGGAAAGCAAGGCTGGTGCAACATACGCAAAACAATACACATTATTCACCATATAAATTGAACTAAAAACAAGAATCACATGATCATTTCAGTAGATGTGGAAAAAGCATTTGACAAAATTCAATACCCATTCATGTTAAGAACTCTACTGAAAATCAGAATAGAAAGGAATATACCTCAATGTCATTAAGTCAATATATAAGAAACCAAAGCCAACATCATATTGAATGGGAGAAAATTGCCAGAATTTCCCTTAAAAACAGGAACAAGACAAGGATGCCCACTATCACTATTCCTTTTCAATATAGTCCTCAAAACTTTTGCCAGAGCAATAAGACAAGAGAAGGATATCAAAGGAATTCAAATAGGAAAAGAACTAAAATTATCTTTATTTGCAGATGATATGATCCTGTATCTAGAAGGCCCAGAGAACTCAATCAAAAATCTACTAGAGCTGATTAACAAATTCAGCAAAGTAGCAGGATACAAGATCAACCTAAAAAAAAAAACCAGTAGCTTTCATATATGCCAACTATGAATCCACTGAGAAAGAAATCCAGAAAACAATTCCATTCACAGTAAATTCAAAACCAATCAAATACCTAGGAATAAACTTAACCAAAGAGGTAAAAGACCTCTACAATGAAAACTATAGAATGCTGAAGGAAGAAATTGAAGATCTTAGAATATGGAAACATATCCTCTGCTCTTGGATAGGCAGAATAAATATCAAAATGGCCATTCTGCCAAAAATTATCTACAGTGTCAATGAATCCCTATCAAAATAACCAACATAATTTTTCACAGATGTAGAAAAATCAGTCATGAATTTTATATGGAGAAACAAAAGACCGAGAATAGTCAAAGCAATTCTCAGCAATAAGTACCATGCAGGAGGCATAACAATTCCTGACTTCAAATTATACTATGGAGCTATAGTATTAAAATCAGCATGGTATTGTCACAAAAACAGACACATAGACCAGTGGAACAGAATAGAAGATACAGAAACAAGTTCACAAACTTATAGTCAATTGATTTTTGACAAAGGTGCCAAACACATACATTGGAGAAAGGACAGTCTTTTCAACAAATAGTGCTGGGAAAACTGGTTATCTACCTGTAGAAAAATAGAGCTAAATCTTTACCTCTCACCCTGCACAAGAGTCAACTTGAGATGGATCAAAGACCTGGAAGTTAGACAAGAGTCTGCAAAGTTATTAGAAAAAAACATAGGTTTAACACTGTAGGATATAGGCACAGGTAGAAACTTCCTCAACAAGACCTCCAAAGCACAGGAAATTAAAACAAGAATTAATAAGTGGGAGAGCATTAAACTACAAAGCTTCTGCTCATCAAAGGAAACCATCAAGAGCCTAAAGAGAAACCCTATGGAATGGGAGATCTTTGCAAGTTATCCCTCTGACAGAGGTCTAATATCTAGGATATACAAAGAACTTAAAAGACTTTACACAAATAAAACAAATAATCCAATCAATAATTGGGCAACTGAAATGAATAGACACTTCATGAAAGAAGAGATAAAATAGACAATATATACATGAAAAATGTTCAATATCATTGGCAATCAGGGAGATGCAAATCAAAACTACTCTAAGATTCCATCTAACACCAATCAGAATGGCAATCATCAAGAAGTCAAACAATAAATGTTGGCAAGGATGTGGGGAAATTGGGACTCTTCTACACTGTTGGTGGGATTGCAAACTAGTTCAACCACTGTTGGAAATCAGTGTGGAGATTTCTCAGAAAACTGGGAATGGATCTACCATATGATCCGGCTATACGACTACTGGGTATCATACCAAAGGGATTGAAACTAGAAAACAACAGTAATACATGCATATCCGTGTTCATAGCAGCACAATTCACAGTGGCCAAATTATGGAACCAACCTAGGTGTCCATCAACAGATGAGTGGATTACAAAATTGTGGGAAATACACACAATGGAATTCTACTCAGCAATAAAGAACAAAATAACTATATTTGCAAGAAAATGGAAGGATCTGGAGAACATTATGTTAAGCGACATCAGTCAATCACAAAAAAGAAGGGACATATGTTTTCATTAAAATGTGCTAACTAGGGAGTAGTGGGGACACACAAGGGACTCAGGTTGATAATGGAGAACCCTCAGTGGGGCAAGGGAAGTGGTACAAGGGAAGGGGAAGGGCAAGAAAGAAGCAAATCAATGGAATTACTATCACAAACAATGTGTACATGTGAGAATATACCAACATCATTCTCGTTACTTCATATGTGTGGGGGGAGGCATGGGGGGACACTAAGAGCTGTGTGCATGTCTGTTAACATCAAATAGATATTCATTGTGATGTGAGACTACAGTGCACCAATAAAAGCATGTTCAAAAATAGTATAGAGCCCCCTTTGACTGTAGACTCCAGGAGTTTCTCCTTCTCATGCTTCCACTAGTGTATATTCAGCCTCTCACAGTTCATTTAAGACATCTTCTAAGTATTATTACCAGTTTTATGTTTCAGAGATGTCTGCTCTGGGTAAGCAGCTGTGGCCTCTGACTCTTATCAAGCCTATCTCTCCAGATTTCAAGGTAGTCATTTGCCCTGATACTTAAGTTCTCTGTTGGGTCCAAGAAAATCATTGGTTTTTGCTCTTTTCAGCTTTGCCTTGTTGTAAGGACAGAAGAGTGACTTCTGAGTTCTTAACATGTAATAGCCAAAGCAGGAAATACTCAAGCACTTGTATCCTACTTGTAACCTCTCTTTATATGAAATCAAAGACCACAGAGCTCGCATAGTTTGCCTAATTCATGTTCTGGAATTGCCGACTCATGGATTGACCTCAGTCTGATTCTAGTAGCAATGAAACTAAGCACTATGGTGTACTGCCTCTATGTTGTATAAAATAGTGCCACTAGAGATGCAAACAAAATTCTGTTGGAGCAATGAAAGGAAGAAAAGCTAGTTGTAAGAGGTGACTAGGGAGCTGATGCAGACAATGAGAAGTCTATCCAGTAATGGGCGGAGGACTTCTAAGTAAAGGAACAACAGATGTAAAGACATAAAGATACTAAAAAAGAATATTATTTTTTCAGAGTAAGATTGTTGAAAGAGAGGGTATATGTTCAAGATACTACTAAATCTAGAGATAGACCCTGTGCCTTGTGGAGGGATGCCCTATGAAATGTGCATGGGAAACTGAAAAAGAAACAGGAATCTTTTCAAGTGAGGAATGATGTGTTAGGAAGATGGTCCAAAGTAGGTGACATATGGGTTTATTTAAGAGATTCTAACTGAGGCAAGAATAAAACATGAGGGATATGTGTTTATGTATGTGAGAATTTATATATAATTGTGAACAAAACCAAACCAGCAAAACACAATCCCTAAAGAAACTGACTCAGATCTCCAGTGCTCTCTGTGGCTGCCTGGCATTCTAATCAGTGCACTGCCTGCCTCTGGGGTAGGCAGTCTTTAGGAGTTTTCTCTGTCATTCATAGCTGACAACCCAGAAGTTTGAACTCATGAAAATATTAGTGTTTATTACTTACATAATAATTAGTACTTATATTAAAACCTGTCTGTGCTAAAACTATACTTATGATTAAAAAATGACAAGTGACATAACCTCAAAATATTCCTATAGAAAGTAGTCAAACATGAATTTCAGGGAAAAGGTTTTTAAACAAACAATAGGAAGCCCACTTGCCAGGTACTCCCATTTACCCACACACACCTGTTCAGAATGCCATGTAGGATAATCACCATAGTACATGTAAGGTGGAGTTGTCTCTAAATTTTAAAACAGCCATGACATTAGCTGTGCACTCCTCTGCAATGTTCTCCTAGTGATGCTTTTTCAGATCAATTTATGGCAAATGGAAGTTTGTGTTTAACCCCCTCATCAGCTGGCTACTGTGTTTAAACTAATTTTTCTTCATAATTTGTTATACTCCTACATATTGCTATTAGCATTGTAGTGCTTATCTTTGTATCCATGTATGATCTCAAATAAAAATTGAAACTCAAAGGAAAGACAATGAGGATTGCTTGTTAGCTTCAAGTCTTGTGCTGCTTCTCTCTCATCCTTAAACAGGAAGCCTAACATTTAAAATTATATATATATATTTGTGGTACTGGGAATTGAACCCAGGGGAATTCTACCTCTGAGCTACACCCCAGCCCTATTATTTATTATTTATTCTTTATTTGGAAACAGGGTCTCACTAAGTTGCAGAGGGCCTCACTAAGTAGCTGAGGCTGGCCCTAAACCTGGATTCTCTGGTCTCAGCCTCCCAAGTACTGGGATTACAAGCGTGCACCACCATGCCTGGCCATTTAAATATATTGACAGCCTAATCCCTAAATAATCAAGCAGGAAATATGGGTTGTCCTACTTTATCTATTGTATCTCCTATAAAATATAATGTCAGGGACTCTCACTCAAGAGCCAGCAAATTGAATTGGGAAGCAATTCCATTTGAACATGTTGAGCAGATTTTATTAAATCTTTTTTTTTTTTTTTTTGCAGTACTGGGGATTGAACCCAGAGGCATTCTACCTCTGAGATACATCCCCAACCCTATTTTTTGTTGTTTTTGAAACAGGGTCTCACTAAGTTGCAGAGGGCCTCACTAAGTAGCTGATGCTGGCCGTGGTCTCAGCCTCCCAAGTACTGGGATTGCAAGTGTGCGCCATCATGCCTGGCTTGTTCTTTATTTTGAAACAGGGTCTTACTAAGTTGTGGAGGGCCTCACTAAGTAGCTGAGGCTGGCCGCAAACTTGGATCCTCCTGTCTCAGACTCCCAAGTACTGGGATTACAAGCGTGTGCCACCACGCCTGGCTAGATTTTATTACATCATTCTCCAAAACTGTAACAAGAGGAGTTGGGAGAAATAATTATCCTTGGGTTGCAAATAGGCTGCCTGGTCATTATTCTATAAGACTTTTACTGTCTGACTGTGGACTCTGACTGCAAGTCTTCAAAGTTGTGAAAAACAAAATCAGTAACCCACATAACAGCTGAAAGAAGGTAAAAGAAATGGGCAGAAACAAAGGACAAGAGAGCACAGGGATAATAAGGCTGGGGAAAATAAAACAAAAAACAAGACTGACCTACTCAGTGAATTTCGAGCATCAAATTCAAAATAATAACAGTTAAGAAAAATTTCTCTCTCTCTCTTTGTCTCTGTCTCTGTTGATACATGTGGGAAAATGCTCATTTTTAGAAAAGGGAAGCTTTTAGAAAAGGGAAGTTAAGCAAAAGCTCAGAGAAAGGCATTATTTCAAGTATCATCAGACTAGCACAACCAGATACACGATCACCATTAAACAAATAATAATAATAGTTCCACTTGCAATATAAAATTTAATTACTTCATGTTTTTATTATTTTATTTATTTTTTTAATGTGCTTTAATTGGTGCATTGGAGTCTTACATTGCAATGAATATCTATTTGATGTTAACAGACATGCACACAGCTCTTAGTGTTCCCCCTGCCTACCCCCACCCGTATGATGTACCAAGAATGATGTTGGTATATTTTCACATGTATATATTGTTTATGATAGTAATTCCATTAATTCACTTCTTTCTTGCCCTCCTCCTTCCCTTGTACCACTTCCCTTGTTCTGCTGAGGATTCTCCATTATCAACCAGAGTCCCTTGTGTGACCCTACTACTCCTTAGGTTGCACATATTAATGAAAACATATGTCCCTTCTTTTTTTGTGATTGACTGATCTCGCTTCACATAATATTCTCCAGATCCTTCCATTTTCTTGCAAGTGCTGTTATTTTGTTCTTCTTTATTGCTGAGTAGAATTCCATTGTGTGTATTTCCCACAATTTTGTAATCCACTCATCTGTTGATTGACACTGAGGTTGGTTCCATAATTTGGCCACTGTGAATTGTGCTGCTATGATCATGGGTATGCATATATTACTGTAGTTTTCTGGTTTCAACCCCTTTAGTATGATACCCAATAATGGTATAGCCGGATCATTTGGTGGGTCCATTCCCAGTTTTCTGAGGAATCTCCACACTGATCTCCAACAGTGGTTGAACTAGTTTACAATCCCACCAACAGTATAGAAGAGTCCTGATTTCCCCACATCCTTGCCAACATTTATTGTTTGACTTCTTAATGATTGCCATTCTTAGAGTAGTTTTGATTTGCATCTCCCTGATTGCTAATGATGTTGAACATTTTTTCATGTATCTATTGGCCATTTGTATCTCTTCTTTTGTGAAGTGTCTGTTCATTTCAGTTGCCCACTTCTTGATCGGATTATTTATTTTCTTAGTGTAAAGCCTTTTAAGTTCTTTGTATATCCTAGATATTAGACCTCTGTCAGAGGGATAGCTTGCAAATATCTTCTCCCATTCTGTAGGCTTTCTCTTTGGGCTCTTGGTGGTTTCCTTTGATGAACAGAAGCTTTGTAGTTTAATGCTCACCCACTACTAATCCTTGCTTTAACTTCGTGTGCTTTGGAAGTCTTGTTGAGGAAGTTTCTACCTGTGCCTATATGTGGGAGTGTTGAACCTATGCCTTCTTCTAATAATTTCACAAATTCTGGTCTAACTTCCAGGTCTTTAATCCATCTCGAGTTGACTCCTGTGCAGGGTGAGAGGTAAGGATTTAGTTCCATTTTTCTACAGGTAGATAGCCAGTTTTCCCAGCACCATTTGTTGAAAAGACTGTCCTTTCTCCAACGTATGTGTTTAGCACCTTTGTCAAAAACCAATTGACTATAAGTTTGTGAACTTGTATCTGTATCTTCTGTTCCACTGGTCTATGTGTCTGTTTTTGTGACAATACCATGCTGATTTTATTACTATAGCTCTGTAGTACAATTTGAAATCAGGAATTGTTATGCCTCCTGCATATTCTTATTGCTGAGAATTGCTTTGGCTATTCTCGGTCTTTTGTTTCTCCATATAAAATTAATGACTGATTTTTCTAGATCTGTGAAAAATGATGTTGGTATTTTGATAGGGATTGCATTGATTCTGTAGATAATTTTTGGCAGAATAGCCATTTTGATAATATTTATTCTGCCTACCCAAGAGCAGGGGAAATATTTCCATCTTCTAAGATCTTTGATTTCTTTCTTCAGTGTTCTATAGTTTTCATTGTAGAGGTCTTTTACCTCTTTGGTTAAGTTTATTCCTAAGTATTTGATTGGTTTTGAATTTGTTGTGAATGGAATTGTTTTCTGGATTTCTTTCTCAGTGTATTCATGATTGGTGTATATGAAAGCTACTGATTTTTTTTTGGTTGATCTTGTTTCCAGCTACTTTGCTGAATTTGTTGATCAGCTCTAGTAGATTTTTGGTTGAGTTCCTTGGGTCTTCTAGATATAGGATCATGTCATCTGCAAATAAAGATAAATTTAATTCTTCCTTTCTTATTTGAATTCCTTTGATATTCTTCTCTTGTCTTATTGCTCTGGCAAGAGTTTCGAGGACTATATTGAAAAGGAGTGGTGATAGTGGGCATCCTTGTCTTGTTCCTGTTTTTAAGGGGAATTCTGGCAATTTTCCCCTGTTCAATATGATGTTGGCTTTGGGTTTCTTAATGATCTTAATTTAATGATGTTGAGGTATGTTCCTTCTATTCCAATTTTCTGTAGAGTTCATAGCATGAATGGGTGTTGAATTTTGTCAAATGCTTTTTCCGCATCTATTGAAATGATCATGTGATTCTTGTTTTTAGTTCAATTTATGTGGTGAATAGCATGTATTGTTTCACGTATGTTTCACCAGCTTTGCTTTCCTGGAATGAAACCAACTTGGTCATGATGTATGATTTTCTCAATATGGTTTTGAATGCGCATGGCTAGTATTTTATTTAGAAATTTTGCATCTATGTTCATTAATGATATTGGTCTGTAATTCTCTTTTCTTGAAGTGTTTTTATTTGGCTTTGGTATTAATGTGATGTTGGCCTCATAAAAAGAGTTTGGAAGAATTCCATCTCTTTCAATTTCACGGAATAGTTTGTGAAGTATTGGTTTTAGTTCTTCTGTAAAGGTTTTGTAAAATTCGGCTGTAAAACCATGTGAACCTGGGCTTTTCTTTGATGGAAGACTTTTTATTGCTGTTTCTATCTCTGTGCTTGCTATTGGTTGATTCAGGTTTTCTATATCCTCTTGGTTCAATTTAAGTTGGTTGTATGTGTCTAAAAATCTGTTGATTTCTTCCATGTTTTCCATTTTATTGGAATATAAGTTTTCAAAGTAGCTTCTTATGATCCTCTGGATTTCTTCACTATCTGTGGTGATGTCCCCTTTTTCATTTCTGATTTTGGTAATTTGGGTTGATTCTCTTCTTCTTTTGGTTAGGTTAGATAGTGGTTTGTCAATCTTGTTGATCTTCTCAAAGAACCAGCTTCTTGTTTTGTTGATTCTTTGTATTGTTCTTTAATCTCTGTTTCATTAATTTCTGCTCTGACTTTAGTTATTTCCTGCCTCTTACTGGCTTTCGGATTTGACTGTTCCTGTTTTTCAAGATCCTTGAGGTGTGTCATTAGGTTATTTATTTGGATGTCTTCTGTTTTTCTTATGTGGGCACTCAGTGCTTCTTGAGGGCTGTCTTAGGACCACACATTTAGATTAATATCTTGGACCAACTCGGCTGTGTACACAGTGCCTGGTCGAGTGGAATTTGTCTGCAAACGGATAAATTAACTGGGACCTGATGGGATCGATAGCGTGTTGACTTTGATGTCTTCTCCAACTACTAATGTTTAACTCCCCCTTCCCCTCAATTGTTTTGCGACCCTACCTTGCTGCCTCTCTTTATCAGACCTGTGATACTCGCTGGTTTCTGTGTTTAGTTGCTTTTATGATGCTTTGTCTAAACGTTCAATAAAGGCAGTGCACTGGTTGCTGGAGGCAGGAGATTTTTGAGTTGCCTCCTCTCTGGCTGACCCCGATATTAAAATAATAATCTTGGACCCAGAGTCGTTCATGTGAGGGACTTCAGCGAGCAGCAACCATGGCACCAGTCTATCACAAGTGCTATTAATTTTCCTCTTAACACTGCCTTCAAAGTGTCCCATAGATTTTGGTACATCGTGTCTCTATTTTTGTTTAATTCTAGGAATCTTTTTATTTCTCCCCTTATTTCTTTTCTGATCCATTCCTCATTCAGAAGTGTATCATTCAGTCTTCATGTATTATGTGATTACTTTTAGTCTGCCTGTTGTTAATTTCCAGTTTCATTCCGTTGTGATCTGAGAAGATGCAGGAATTATATCATATCTTTTGAATTTGCTAGTGTTTGCTTTGTGACCCAGTATGTGGTCTATTCTGGAGACTGTTCCGTGGACAGCTGAGAAAAATGTATATTCAGATGTTGCTGGTTGAAATAATCTGTATGTGTCTATTAGATCCATCTGGTCTATGGTTTCCTTTAGGTCTGAACAATCTTTATTCATCTTTTGTCTGGAGGATCGATCTAGTGGCATGAGTGGTGTGTTGAAGTCTCCCAATATTATCATGTTTGGGTCTATTTGGGACCTGATGTCCTGAAGAATTTGTTTTATGGATGTGGGTGTGCCCACATTTGGGGCATTGATGTTTACTATTGTTATATCTTGTTGGATTGTTCCTTTTATTAGTAAGACGTGACCTGCTTTGTCTCTTCTGATGTGTTTTAGCTTAAAGTCTGTTTTGTCAGATATAAGTGTTGCTACCCCTGCTTGATTTCAATCTCCGTTTGCATGGTATATCTT
Source organism: Glis glis (assembly GCA_004027185.1). Classification (NCBI taxonomy): domain Eukaryota; kingdom Metazoa; phylum Chordata; class Mammalia; order Rodentia; family Gliridae; genus Glis; species Glis glis. Next base: position 18,390 of record PVJS01019376.1, on the reverse strand, counting down.
TTTCCATCCTTTTACTTTTAGTGTATGAGTATCCTTGGCTAGAAGGTGAGTTTCTTGTAAGTAGCATATAGTTGGATTATGCTTTTTAATTCACATTGCCAGTCTATGCCTTTTAATTGGGGAGTTGACTCCTTTGACATTCAATGTTATTATTGAGATATGATTGTTGTTTCCTGTCATTTTGACTTTTATTTTCTGTTTGCTGTAGTGACAAATCTCCTTGTTTAGTTGCCTACCTGGTGTAGTTCACCTCTCCTGTGGTTCTGAAAATTGCTTGTTTTTCCTTCTTTGTGATTTATTTCTTTTAGGATTTTCTCCAGTGTTGGCTTGGTCCTCATGAATTCTTTAAGTGTTTGTTTATCATAGAACTTTTTTATTTCTCCATCAATTTTAAATGATAGCTTTGCTGGATATACCAGTCTTGGTTGGAAGTTGTTTTCTTCCAGAGTTCGTACTCCATACCAATCCTTCCTGGTATTCCTGACTTGTGTTGAGAAGTCTGGGAGAATTTTTATTGTTTTGCCCCTGTATGTCACCCTTTCTTTTGTTCTTGCTGCTTTTAGGATTCTGACTTTGGCTTCTACGTTAGACATTTTAATTATTACGTGGTGTGGTGAGGTCCTTCATTGGTCTTGTCTTGACGGTGTTCTATATGCCTCCTGTATGTGAATGTCCAAGTCCTTTTCTATATTTGGAAAATTCTCTGAAATTATTTCTTTGAATAGGTTTCTTATACCCTTAGTCTGTGTTTCTAATCCTTCTTTGATGCCTTTTATCCTTAGATTAGGATGTCTTGTATTGTCTTGTATTTCTTGGATGACCAGGGTGTGTTGTTGTAATATCTTCTGTATATCGCTGACTGTGTTTTCAGTTTTGAATGAGCTGTCTTCCAGGAGTGATACCCTGTTTTCCATGTGGTCAAGCCTACTAGAGTTGGTTTCTATTGCAGTCTTTAATTCATTTATTGAATCCTTCATTTCATTCAGTGTTTCTTTCTGATTCTTTCTTAGAGCATCAACTTCTTCCTTCATCTCCTCTACACTTTTTTTGAGCCATTTATCATTCTGAAGATCAGAATTCTGAATTCTCCATCTTGTATTTCCTGTAGGTCCGTATCAGTAATCTCACTTGATTCATTGTGAGTGTTTCATTCTCGTATTTTTGGTGTTTTCAATTTTGTGTTTATGTTGTCTCCGCATCATCTTCCTTTCCATGTAAAAGACCTCTTGTTGGTCCCTGTAGACCCAATTGGGTCAGTACGCTGCAGGCTGTGGTTCCCTCCTGTCTTGTTGATTGGGGCACAATGTGTGTGTGTGTGGGGGGGGTCACAAAGGATCCAGAGCTCGGATATTGGCACGTGAGGTGCAATTCAAGGCATGGTGTCGGATGTGGGCTCTGAGGCACGGGTGACATGTCCGGAAGATACCCAGTCTCCGAGGCACAGTAGCACATGTGCTCCGGATATCGGGGGGCATCGCTGGAGGTTGCCCAGGCTCTGATGTGCAGTGCTGCATATCTTGCACAGGCCCCGGGCAGTGCAAGCTCTGGGTATCGGGTGGTGGTGCCTGAGGGTGCACAGGCACTGAGGCATGGTGCTAATGATCACACGCGGGCCTTCGTGAGGTGCTTGGGCTCCTGGAATTCGGTGGTGTTGCTGGTGCATTCCCTGGCTCTGAGGCAGTGTGGAGGGTAGCGTGGGTCACAAGTGGTGGTGCCAGAGGGTATCCTGACTCTGAAGTGTGGCACAGGGGCTCCTGGGTTGCATGGTACAATAAGGGTGGCCTGGGCTGGGCATAGCTGTTTGCCCTGGTTGTGCTGGATGGCATGGCTGGTCGCCTGTGTCGCAGTAGTTCACGTGTCTGGCTCTCTGGGTTGCATGAGATGGTGCGGCTGGCCTCCCTGATCACACGTGAAGGTGTGGCTGGCTGCCTGGGTGGCACAGTTTGGCGTGGCTTGCCTAGTTGTGCAGGATAACACGGCTTGCATAGGAGTGGTGCTGGGCTGCGGTGGCGCGGGACGCCCGGGTCTTGACTGTGGGCACAGGGCTGCGGGGCACGGGGCCGTGTGGTGCGGGGTCACGGGGTGCCCAGGTCTCGGCTGGGGGCGCGGGGCCATGGGGCATGGGGCTCGGGGCACCCAAGTCTCGGCTGGGAACCCTGGTTGCACCAGATGTAGTGGCTGCTTGCCCGGGATGGCATGTCTGACTGCCTGGGTGGCAGTGGAAGGTGCTGCTGGCCTAGGTGGTGCACAGGGGGTTGGGGCTGCCCTGGTCACGTGTGGGAGGGCGCGGCTGGCCGCCTAGTTTTGCAGGACGGCATGGCTTGCCTAGGCAGGACTCAGGGAGCGGGGCAGGGCACGGGGCATGGGGCAGGGGGTGCAGGGTGCAGGGTGCTGGGCACGGAGGCCTCCCGGATCTTGGCTGATGCGGGGTTCTGATGCAGGGTGTTGGGGATCACGCGGGCTCCTATTGCCGTGGAGGGGGAGGTGCTCAGTTGGTGCAGGAGCCCACGATCTGCTGCTGTGATGGTCCCCCCATTCACGGAATTCTACTCTGGTTTCTCCTTCAGATCTCTCTGTTGTGCTGGGGGCTGTTAGCACCAGCTGTAGGGACCGGGGTAAGATGGCTCCTTACTGATCCTGCCGACACGGGATTGCAGCTTTCTGTGGAATTCTGAATCTGGTAGACTCTGTGTCTGCGTATTTGTACTTGGGTTACTGGATTTTGGGTTAGGGTTCTTCTGTGTCTGTGCGATGTTGTTTAGTTCTGAGCCCGAGGTGTTTCTGAGACAGTTTTGAGACAGGCTCGTTCAGGGGCTCCTATTCTGTCACCATCTTGCCACCAATCCCCACTTCATATTTTTACAAATAGCAAGTTTAGTCTTAGAGGAAAAATTAATAATATGATGAAGCCAAAGAAATCTCAAATGGCCATGGGCTATGTTAGTGAACTATGAATAGTGTTAAACAAGGGAAAACTCTGAAATTATTATATTATCTAGTGTGAAATGAATTTTTTTGACTGTTGAATAATGATAATACTTCAATGACTACTATATAAAATCAATAACAGCATATAACATATTCATTGTATAAATAATCATTTTATATAGCATATATTTAAAAAATTATTAAAAGTGATTTTAGACAATTTCAAGAAAAATATCCAAATAAATAAAGAAAATTAATAAGACAAAATATTAAAATTTAAATAACTGTGAAAATGATAGGTCAAGCAGGCTTTATTTTCTCAGAGGATTTTGCAAGAATAAACCTATTTAAAGAATAAATTTATTGCAAATCTTACCCTACAGTTTCTGTAGTTAGAATGAAACTCATTTAAATGAATATTTGATAAATGCATAAATGAATAAAGAAATGAATAAATGAATGGAAAAGGAACATAAATACTAAATGGTGTGAAATTAAATAATTCCCTTGAATAAATCAGCTTCACTTGAGTTTGCTAGCATTCCATATAGAATAATACCATCTCAACTGGTAATTTTTAATGGATCATGAAAATAATTTATCTACACAGAAATAATATAAATTTATTGGCTGCAATGAATATACTCTAAATAAAATTCTTTAAAGACTCTTTTAAGTGCCTTAACACACAGACACACACACACACACACACACATATATATATATGTATATCTCACTGAGGTAGACTGTTCAACGTGTCTTTCCATAATTCTTTAACACTGAGTCTATTTATGTTCCTGGGGAATAAGAAAATCCCAATATTTTTCTTCCCAGAACCTTAAACATATTGGATTAGATCAAAACAAAGTAGACTTAATCCCAGTCATGCTGGGTTGTAGAAGTTAAAATAAGGAATATTTGGTGTTTGTCTCCCACGTATCCATGTTTTGTTTTGTTTTTTTAACTCTTAATCTTGTAAAGGGAGAATTATTAATAAAATGTCCCATATTTAACTACATAGAGATGACTAGAATGATTGGAAAATAAGGATTGTGAATATTTTAAAAGCAGTTAATTTTCCATACATTGAAGTTTCTGGAGAAAAGTCATCTTTGATGAATAAGGTTCTCAGACCCTGTTTAAATGAATAGATGGACTGGTGTGATAGAGAGTTTATTATTTAGAGTTTTATCATAAATTTTTATATCCATGAAAAGTTGGAGCAGCTAGAAGATAAACATCATTTAAAACTTTCAATCTTAGAATGAATTTGGTTTATGTGCCAATTTGTTCAAAATAATGCAAAGGTAAATGTTAGCCTGGTTAACTCAGAATTGCTGCCAATTCCAAATTAATGAGCTTTATACTCTTTAAATTTTTAATTCTAGCTTAAAATAAATATTACAAAATTCTAGTTATTAACCTAGCAAATTAGAAGGTATGTACTTTTTGAAACTATACCAAGTTACCTTGTGGGCAACCGTCCCTGTGCCAGATGTATAATTTGATCACTCACTATATTCTTACAAAGAGATTTTATAGATTTTTCTATAAATGTTCAAAATGTAGAATCACCTATACATTTAAAAAGAGGCTTCTTCATTTGCTTTTCAAAATTGTATTTATCTTGTTATTTTGATGTTATAATTAATATATTCAAAGGAATATTTAACATATATGAATTAAAATGCACAGCAAGCATTAAGCCCCAACTTAATAACTGGAACATTCCTAACATTCTTATATTTGCATATGTGTTACTCTTTTTCTTGTTTCCCTGCATCCCCCTTGTTCATCATCATTTTTGTTTTTGTTTTTTGTTTGTTTGTTTGTTTGTTGACAGTACTAGGGATTGAACCCAGGGGCATTCTACCTCTAAGCTACACCCCCAGCCCTATTTTTTATTCTTTATTTTGAAACAGGGAGGGTCTCACTAAGTTGCAGAGGGACTCACTAAGTAGCTGAGGCTGGCCACAAACCTGTGATCCTCCTGTCTCAGCCTCCCAAGGACTGGGATTACAAGTGTGCACCACCATGGCTGGCTTATTATTTTGAAATTTAAAAAGTATTTTTATTATATATTTCACTAAAAGATAAGTTATTTTTTCTTAAGAGTTCCATAAAAGTAATGTAGTGTACATAATTTTGAGACTTATTTTTATTCAAAATTATTTTAAACACAATAACATTTAGCTATAACTTATTATTTTTATTTTAATATTTGTTCCTTTTCTAAACACACCATATCTTATTTTTCTGAGCTGAAGGGACATGTCGAGGAACAAAGTAAAGAGAACAATGCAGAAAAAGAATGGGAATCACTGGATTAAGTTAATATTTAAGCAAACCCCACACCTGACTTGGGGTTCCTAAAAATTTCAAAGTTTTAAAGGCCAATTTACTTTCTGTTTTCAATTTTATTTTCTCTAGGGTGATAATTTACCACAATTGGTCCTAGATCAAATTGTGACTCCTTTCCCAGAGAAGTTATTAAAAGTTCTCCTTTCATTATCAAAATTGTATGAATTTGGATGGTGAAATACATACTAACCAGGACATGCTTCATAGGTGTTTGAATTATATAGTAGTTTAGGGCCTAATGCTCATCACAGACCTGTAATCCCAATACTTGGGAGGCTGAGGCAGGAGGATCACTGGTTAGTGGCTGGAGCACTAATTTAGGGAGACTCTATTTCAAAATAAAATATAAAAGGGCTGGGGATGTGACTCAGTGGTTAGAGTACCTCTGGGTTCTATCCCTAGAACCACAAAAAGAAAAGAAAAAAATAAAAATACTATTATCTCTGAGTCTGTGGCTTTTTGTTGAAGCCCAGTAATGCACTGGAGTTTAGCTGGGGACTTGGAGCACAGTTCACATGCAGAACCCCCTGTCTCCCCAGAATGGGTTCTTGGTCACTACAACAGGCTGCTGCCACCCTCTCCCCCTGGCCCAAGCATAGGGAAAGTTTATGTCTGGCATCACATGTTTCAGAGGAAGGCCCCATGCACCTGTGAGCATCTAAATTTCTTCTGTGATGTCTTCCTGTGCTGGAGGGAATGTGACAGAACACGAAAAAGTAAAACAAACAAAAACCACCATGATAGTTGAATAAAAAGAAAACAAAAAAACCATTTGAACAAGGAGCCCATATTTTATAGTAGACACTAAAAATCATGTAGCCGGACCTGGTACTCATTCTAATGTACACCTACTATATGACACAGCAGATTCTGTGTCCCTCAGCCTTACAGTTACCCCAGGAGGGCCAGATACAGACATCAGCACCTCCACAATGCTCAACCCTAAAGTTTACATTTCACATGGCTATTCACTGTTGTGACCAAAATACCTGACAAGAACAACTTAGAGGAGAAAAAGTTTCTTTCAGCCTATGGTTTCAGTGGTCTCAGTCCATGGCCAGTGACTCCAGTGCTCTGGGCCTGAGGCAAGGCAGCATATCATGGAAGCACATGGTGGAGGAAAGCTGCTCAGCTTATGGTAGCCAGGAAGGGTGGGGGGAGATGCTGGGGAGCAGATAACCCCTATAGGCCATGCCTCTAATGACCTACTTCCTCCAACTAGGTTCCACCTTCCAGGAGTTCATTAAGCCAGCTATCAGCTGCAGCTTTGAGCTCTCAGGAAACCCAGTCTTTGCCTACAAGCCCCACCTCTGAACCTGCACAGCAGACCATGCTTTCAACACCTAAGTTTTAGGGGAACATTCCAGATCCTGACCATAACAATATTTATAAATTAAATATGTGGTATGTATCTAATTTTATTTTTGTGAAATCACTCATTGATTTTTTAATGTTTTATCTCTGAGGATATTTAAAATGCAGCATTTTTGCTTATATATAAAGTACATTTATTCATTATAATAATTTTCAAGATTTTAATAATCAGTCTATGGGAGAAAGTTAATTAAATTATTTAAAAAATGTATATAACTTCCCCAAATCTATAAAAAAACAATAAAAAAAACCTGCCCTATTTCATTATAGAAAATCAGTCTTCTGAAATAAATATAAAATAGTTTTTTAATTTTGATTAGGTGAGTGAAAAAAATATAGTATCTTTGATTTTAAAATAAGATAGATTGTTCTCAGGAGAATATTCAAGACTTGTTGACTTCTCTGCTATGAATCACTTAGAACGGGACAATGTTAGCAGTGTTTGAAATATATAAAGTGCTCTGCACATGATATATGTTAATTGAGTTAGAGTTTCACCTCACATAACTTAATTGGAGAATGATACAGATCATTAAATTTCAGGATGGCTCTATGGATAACAGAATGATAGAAAGGCAGGGCAACAAGAAAATGTTAAACAGTGATAACTCCAGGACCAAAAAAGCACATCAATTTTGGTTGGAGATTTTGCCAATAGCTTAGTAATAAGAAGATACCACTGTGAATGTAGCCCCCATCTCCATGAAGCCTCCTTTGTGTTTCTTGAATCCTTGAATCCTTATAACCATCAAACATACCCTCCTTTCTGCACAGAAAAAATCAACTTTCTCCATGAATAAAGTAAATTATTTGATTTTTTTAAATGTGCTTTTATTGGTGCATTATAGTCTCACATCACAATGAAAATCAAGTTAACAGTAACATACATGTGCACAGCACTTGGTGCCCCACCACCACCCCTTTCACTCTTCCAATACAGAGTACTGAGATTGACACTGGTATATTCACATATGTACACATAGTTGATGGTAGTAATTCCATTAATGAACTTTGTTCTTCCCCTTCCCCTTCCTTAGACCACTTTCCTGGCTCCACTGAGGCTTCTCCACCATTGTCTGGAGTCCCTCTTGTATCCCAACTACTCCATAGCTTGCGCATATTAGAGAAAAAATATGACCCTTATCTTTCTGTGATTGGCTAATGTCACTTAACATAATGTTCTCCAGATCCTTTCATTTTCTTGTAAATGATATTATTTTGTTCTTCTTTTTTGCTGAGTAGAATTCCATTGTGTGTATTTCCCAAAGTTTTGTAATCCATTCGTCTGTTCATGGACATCTAGGTTGGTTCTATATTTTGGCTATTGTGAATTGTGCTGATATGAACACATGTATGCATATATTACTGTTGTTGAATGGTTTCAATCCCTTTGGAATGATACCCAGTAGTGATATAGCTGGATCATATAGTGGATCCACTTCCAACTTTCTAAGGAATCTCCACACTAATCTCCATAGTGGTTGAACTAGATTATATTCCCACAAACAGTGCAGAAGAGTTCCTATTTCCCCACATCCTTGCCAACATTTGTTGTTGTTTGACTTCTTAATGATTGACATTCTGATTGGGGTTAGATGGAATATCAGAGTAGTTTTGATTTGCATCTCCCTGATTGCTAATGATGTTGAACATTTTTTTTCATATATCTATTGGCCATTTGTGTCTCTTCTTTTGTGAGGTGTCTATTCAGTTTGGTTGCCCATTTCTTGATTGGGTTATTTGTTTTCTTAGTGTAAAGGCACATACAGTTTTGAATAGAATAACCTTGAATTTTTAAAATTTTCTCATAGTTTAAGTTCAGTTTGTCTATGTGTCTTCATTGTTTGCCCTGATGTGAATAGAAACATATCCATAAGCAGTAAACTACATGATTGATGTCTTTTGTAAGTGCTAAGGACTTTTCTGAGTTCTTATTCTTGGTTATGAGAATTCATCATTTATATGTGCATTTCATAAATCTCAATAAGTCTTATGAATTCTGAACTGAACTCAAATGCAACTCCATCAGCATTTCTTTTACTCTTGGCACCATTGTATTCAGGCACTTCACATAAAAGGAAATCAGATTAGGAATAAGTAAAAATCCTAATTTTCTAGTTCAAAAATTTAATTAAAAATACATAATACCAGGAAATAAAAAATCCTGATCATGTTTCCATGTTAAGGCTTTGAAAGTATATATGTAAAAGCTGAGGCAGGAGGATTGCTTGAATCCAGGAGATCAAAACTAGCCTGGGCAAGACCCTGTCTCAGAACAAAAAAATCAAACAAATCAACAAAATACAATAAAAAAACTAACTTAGAAAACTTCTGTTAATTTCATTCAGTTGTTTTAGTTGTTGATTTTTTAAAATTATTATTGTTTTGAAGAACCTTCATGGTAGATGATAAGCCTCTTTTGGTCATAAATCATAGTTCTCTTGTCCAGCTCTGTGGACTAGAGCCTAACACAATTCCTGAATGTAATCCATCTCTATTTAAAATAAGTTTAGACCCTGTGTGGTGGCACATGCTTGTAATCCCAGAACTTGGGAGGCTGTGACAAGAGGATCACAGGTTCAAGGAGAGTGATAGCAAGTAATGAGACTCTCATCAACCTAGAGAGTTTCAAAATAAAAATGAAACAAGGCTCAGTGTGTGGCTCGGAGGTAGAAAGTCCTGGGTTCAATCCTCAGTAACACACAAACAAAAAAAAAAGAAAAGTTTAGTGTGCATGTTTGACACCATGACTATGAACTACATCATGATGTGAGACTGTAATGCACCAATAGAAGTATAAAAAGAAAAGAGAAAAGAAGTTTCTTTATAAATAACAGGATGATAGCAATAAGACTTAAGTGATAATATAAATGCAGCAAGAGTAAAGATGGTCTAGAAATATTTCATTCATTTAAATAACTAATGAGCAACTAATAACATCAGCAACTAATGAATGTTGATGTTAGTTCAATAGTTATAAAAACTAGTCCAGTAAGAATGTGAGCATTGTTACTTTTGACATCTTCAATACATTTTTGTTGTTGTTTAACTTGACAGAGATTTGATGATATAAAATAAGTCCTACTCAGAAATACAATTGAGCATTCTGATTTTATTTATTTATTCATTCATTCATTCATTTTTTGTGCTACTATATATTGAACCCAGAGGCATTCTGCCTCCAAGCTATACTCCCAGCTTTATTTCACTTTTAATTTTGAAACAGGGTCTCACTAGGTTGCTGAGGCTGTCCTTGAACCTGTGATCCTCCTATCTCAGCCTATCAAGTACTGGGATTACAGACATGCACCACCATACCTGATATGTGCTTTATATTTATAAAATAAGACCTTCATATATTAACATAACCAAAATTACTAATAAAATAACTGCATTTTTAATCGATTTACCAAATACAAATTTATATTTTTCCACTAAGCAGAACCATTATTTGAGAAAGTTTTTAACCATAGTATAATTTTCAAATCATTAATGTAGCATATAAAGGACATGAAAGAACATAGACCTCCTCAGTCCTATATTTCTTATGAGGGAAAGTAAGCAGAATTGCCATAGCTCAACTGTCATCTGGTCAGCTTCTTACAGAAGAGTGTTGATGTTTAAACTCTTTTATAGATGCCAAGTCTCACTGTTCAAACATTCAGCTGTGAAACTATCGCTAAAGAATGATATCTGGTGCTATTACCTTTCTCTTGAGAGTCTGTTTGATTTATAAAATTAACTTGAGTTAGAAGTATGGCCAGCATTTCATTATACCAGCAAATACTTGATGTCAAGCTTGTAGAATGTTTTTGAGATTATCAATTTTTCTTCAAATAAAAGTTTTGCATTTTTTTTTTTTGCAGTACCGGGGATTGAACCCAGGGGCGTTCTACCTCCGTGCTACACCCCCGGCCCTATTTTTTATACTTTATTTTGAAACCGGGTCTCACGAAGTTGTGGAGGGCCTCACTAAGGAGAGAGAGTGAGTGAGAGAGAGAGAGAGAGACAGGTCGAGAGAGAGAGAAAGAGAGAGAGAGAGAGCTGAGGCTGGCCGCGAACCCGGATCCTCCGGTCTCTGCCTCCCAAAGTACTGGGATTACAAGCGTGCGCCACCACGCCCGGCCAAAGTTTTGCATTTTTATTTTATATTATTCATGTAGAATACTTCTTTCAAAGTGACTATTGCCTGAAAAGAGGGAAATCAATTGATTTTCAACAAAGATGCCAGACACATAGGTTGGAGAAAAGACAGCCTTTTCAACAAATGGTGTTGGGGAAACTAGTTAACCATTTGTAGAAAAATGGAATTAAATCCTTACCTCTCACCCTGCACAGGAGTCAACTCAAGATGGATCAAAGACCTGGAAGTTAGACCAGAGATTGTGAAGGTACTAGAGGAGGGCATAGGTCCAACACTCCAACATATAGGCACAGGTAGAAACTTCCTCAAGAAGACCCCCAAAGCCCAGGAAACTAAAACAGGAATTAATAAATGGGATGGCATTAAACAAAAAAGTTTCTGCATATCAAAGGAAACCATCAAGAATCTAAATATAAAGCTTATGAAATGGGAGAAAATCTTTGCCATCTATCCCTCTGATAGAGGACTAATATCTAGACTATGAAAAGGACTTAAAATACTTTACACTAAAAAGAAAAAAACAAATAACCCAATCAAAAAATGGGCAACTGAATTGAATAGACACTTCACAAAAGAAGAGATACAAATAGCCAATATATACATGAAAAAAAATGTTCAACATCATTAGCAATCAGGGAGATGCAAATCAAAACTACACTGAGATTCCATCTAACACCAATCAGAATGGCAATCATCAAGAAGTCAAACAACAATAAATGTTGGCAAGGATGTGGGGAAATAGGAACTCTTCTACTCTCTTGGTGGGATTGCAAATTAGTTCAGCCTCTATGGAGATCAGTGTGGAGATTCCTCAGATAACTGGGAATGAATCCACCTTGTGATCTGTCTATACCACTCCTGGGTATCTTTCCAAAGGGGCCAAAATCAGAGAACTACAGTAATATATGCATAGCTATGTTCACAGCAGTACAACTCACAATAGCCAAAATATAGAACCAACCTAGATGTCCATCAACAGATGAATGGATTACAAAATTATGGGAAGTACACACAATGGAATTCTGCTCAGCAATAAAGAACAAAATTATGTCATTTGCAAGAAAATGGAAGGACCTGGAGAGTATTATGTTAAGTGAGATCAGCCAGTCACAGAAAGTAAAGGGTCATATGTTTTCTCTAATATGCTCAAGCTAGGGAGTAATTGGGATACCAGAGGGTCTCCAGATAATGGAGGAGAAACCTCAGTGGAGCCAGGGAGGTGGTGTAAGGGAAGAGAAATGGGAAGACTGAGGTTCATTAATGGAAACACTAGCATCAACTATGTGTACATATGTGAAAATACCAGTGTCAATCTCAGTACTCTGTATTGGGAAGGGAGGAAATGGGGAGGTGGGGGGGGGGGACCAAGTGCTGTGTGCATGTATGTCACTGTCAACTTGATTTACATTATTATGTGAGACTATAATGCGCCAATAAAAGCATATTAAAAATGGTAAAATTCTTATTTTGCTGGCCTGATTCCTTACACAGTCATGCCCAGAAATCTAAGGAGAGAAGCACTTTTTGCATAGATTAGACTTATATTAATATAATTTTATACATAAGGAACACTGATAAATGATTATAATACAGTTTATTATTATAAAATTCCATATCTTCATAGGATTTTATACCTTGGATACCCATAATTTTTGCAGCTGATCCTTCAATAAGAAGTTTCCTTTCTGATTTAGATGTATGCCATACTCAATTTTTTCCTCCTGATGTTGTGTATTTTTTTCACCAAGTGTTGTCATCAGTGTACTATATCTGGCTCAAAAACATAAGTCACAACACTTACAATTCTACTTTTATTTTCTTGATAGTCCCAGAATTCTCATTGTTGAATGACTGCATAAGCTCTTCAGTCATTCTGTCTTTTTCCCTTTTCCAGTCAGTTCTCCAAAGCACCACATGTCAATATCCTGTATTCTAGGAAGAAGGATAGCGATTAATAATTTGAAACCATCCACCTGGAGAGACTCTGCATATTTTTTTCTTTTCTGTTAAAAGAATGTAAATGGACTGGAGTCAATCAACACCATATAAATGTTTATTTTCATCGGATTTTTAAAATTTGTAATTTTTTCCATCATATCTACATGACAACTACTTCATTAATGTGAATGTCTTCCAGGTTTTATTTTCTAACTTCAAAACATATCAGAGAGTAAAATCATCTATTCCTTGGAATATTAGGTTTAAATGAGAGTTTAGAGAAGATCTAGTCCAATATCCTTATGTTCATACTTTGTTAGTAAGGAAACCAAGGGCTTAAAGAGGGGTCTTTTCCATGTACTTTACTTAGGGCAACTGATAAACTACTGTAATAGTGACCCCAAAGTACAAAAACTATAAAAAATATAATTTTCTCTCTTTCCCATGGTAACCCTTAGGCAAGAGTCCTGGATCATTAGGGAATCTCTGTTCTACTTTAATGGAGAGCCAGGTTTTTGTCCTTTGTTGCTCAATTTCACCTAAATATTGTCATCTTCTGGATGCTAAAAGGCAAGACACTGCCTCAAACACATCCATACCATCAGGAAGGGAAAAGGGAACATGTAGGCTTGGGATTAAAGGCTTTGATCCCAAAGAGCACATGACCTATCCATTCAGTACTAGTGAGTTTAGTCAGATAGTCACACCTAACTTCAAGTGAGACTGCAGAATACACTCTAGGTGGATACCTAGGGACAATTTAAACACAATGTACCTAAGGACAATTTGAACACTATATGGAAACAAGGAGCTGGACTTTGATAGATAGTTGGAAGTTATACTATGACAGGTTGAAAATGTAGATGGAAGAGCTCTGCTGCCAAACTCATCATTTATACCCTGTATCCATCAGCATTTGTGCAACCATAATCTGAATATCTGACCATAATCTGAATATCTGAGGAAAGAAGATTTATCTTCTTATGGTTTTGGGCTCAGTCCATGTGAGACCAGGGACATCTCATCTCAGGGCATTGCAGCAGGAAGCAGAGAGAGGAAGAGCACATGGGCTGGGCTCACATCATAGAGGCCAGAAGCAAGAGAGAGAGAGACAGAAAGAGAGAGAGAGAGAAAGAGAGCAGGGGGAGGAGGAACCCTTTATATAATCCCCAAGGCCACACCCCCAGGGACCCACCTCCAGCCCCACCTTACTGGTCTACCAGGTACCACCCAGGTAAATCCATTACAATGGATTTATCTACTTCTGGGATTACAGCCCTCATGATTCAATTACATCAGCTCCAAACATTAGGTGAGCTCTTTAGGGGACATTTTATATCTAACTATAACATACCCCTTTATGATGAATAGACATACATGCTGTGTTTTATATTGCACATTGATTCAGTGTTGTTATTGTCTAACATGTATTTTGTGTAGTTTCCGTGATGGTACTATTTGTTTTTACTGGAGTTTTTTGTGTTTTTTTTGTGGTACTGGGGATTGAACCCAGGGGAGTTCTACTTTTGAGCCACACCCCAGCCCTATTTTATTTTTTAGTTTGAAACAGGGTTTCACTAGGTTGCTGAGAGTCTTGCTACATTGTCAAGGATGTCCTCGAACCTGCAATCCTCCTGTCTCAGCCTCCCAAGTACTGAGATTACAAGCATGTACCACCATGCCCAGCTTTTCCTAGAGTTTTTGAGAATAAAAGTATTGTGTCTGTCATAACTGTTCTACATTTTAAGTACAACTTATATTTTTTAGGGAGTTACATTATCAGTGATTTATTTTTTATGTAATAAACATACACACATACAAATAAAGAAATGTATGTTTAATATGTTTAGCATAATAAGTATTATTTTGAAGATGAAAAACATACAAAAGCATACAAGGGAATTGTGTCTATAAGGAAGATCCAAATCTTTGAGTCTTGGACTATAAGTAGAGACATCCATCTGTGTGTGGGTAGCATGAATAATTACATTAGTGACTATGGTGGGCCAATTATCCACAGAGAGTAAGAGCACTATGATCAAAAATCAGAACAATGCCTTATTTATATATATTTGTTAGCAGTGATTCTTGTGTGTGAGTGTGTGTGTGTGTGTGTGTGTGCGTGTGTGTGTGTGGTGATAGGGATTGAACGCAGAGGTGTTCTACCTCCAAGTTATACCTCCACCCTTTTTTATTTTTTGTTTTGAAACAGGGACTTGCTAGGTTGCTGAGAGTCTTACTAAGTTGCTGAGGCTTGTCTTGAACATGTGATCCTCCTGTCTCAGCCTCCCAAGTACTAGGATTACAGACATAGGCCATCATGTCTAGTTTAGCAGTGATTCCTTATAATGCCTAAGTTTTATGATAGAAACTAATGGAAATTAAATTTAAGGGGTTCAAAATTATAAAATTATTTGCATTTGGCTTCTAGAACTAATTAGAACTTCTAACAGGACAGTAAGAGAGAGTTAGTTACACAAAAGCAGAGAATAAGATCTAGTTAGATACATTTGGCCCCCTCCTTTACATGTATTAATTTGTTGGGTAAAACATTTTTGCATGTAACACTTACACTAAAAATGCACCCACATACAGTTACTTCCCCACTGATAAGTATCAACCATTGTAATAATCATCTTTTTATCATCATGATAAAATACCCTAAATGATTAGGTTATACAGAAGAAAGGTTTATTTAGGCTTATAATTTTGGAGATTTCAGTCCAAGTTCAGGTAGACCCACCAGAGGCTTTAGGCCTCTGATGGGTATGCCAGATGGAAGTGGTTGGAAGCACATGGCAGAGTCTTGTTCACCTTCACATCCTCCACAGTGTATAGTTAAATGTCTTGTACTGTAGACAGACCTTGGTTGAATGGATCTTAACCCAAAATAGAGGATGGAAGAAAACACTGGGATAATTCAAGAGAAAAACCTTTCCTTTGGTCTCTATTATCTGGATATCTTAATTGAAAATTCTATTTTTATTTTCTGTTCTGGCCTGAAATACCAGGCAATGATCCTAAATCCTCCAATACATTTGTGTGCAAAGACTCAGACTAAAATGAATATGTATGCTTTTCCCAAGGAACTGAAGTGTCCTGGCAGTTGTTCAATTCACTAGATGTGCTATTAGAGCAGAGCGCCTGATTCAGCAGTCCCATTCAGCTGAAGGTTTCCTAATGTTGCAGGAGGAAATTCAGTGGGTACAGCAGTTATATAGTCATTAGGAATAGGCTCCATAGTGACTTGAAGTGATTTCCTTAATTATAATTTCTCCTTCTTTCATTATACTTGAGCCTTAAATTATAACTGACTACCTTCCTTGAGTTCACCACAGGCATCATGCAGGCCTCTAAGTATATATAAAGAAGAAAACAGATGTTAATTCTTTTCCTCACCTAAAATACAAGTAAGGACAGCACATGATTAGCACAGAAAATAATGTCAGCTGCATTTACCAAAACCCTGCTTCCCTCATACTTTGTAGATTTTTATTTCTTCCTTGAAAGCATTTTTACCAATTAAATTAGTGTTTGCCTTATTTTTATATCATTTCATCTGACAAAAATGTTAAAATGTAATGCTATAGAAACATACTCAAAATACTAACACTAATCATATTAATTTTCTTATTAGTTTTCTTGTTTATTTCTTCCTTCATCCACTTAAAGTCTTACATAATCACTACCAAATGTAAGTCACTATGATAAATATTAAGGATTCAACAATGCATTAAAGAAAAGTAAAAAGGTAATATGCGAATTAAGTAATGCACATGTAAATGATCATTGTAATAATGAAATACAAGTACATGGTCATTTACTGAGACAGGAGGATTGCAGGTTCGCAGCCAACCTCAGCTACTTAGTGAGACCCTGTTTCAAGATAAAGAATAAAAAATAGGGCTGGGGGTATAGCTTGGAGATAGAATGCTCCTGGGTTCAAACCCCAGCACTGCAAAAAAAAAAAAGAAAATCCATTTAGCAAAACCTCTATGTCATCATCATATAAGTGCTGTAACATGTACAATATTTTCCAGAACAGTATGTATGTATCACTGTGATTTATGTGACTAAAACTAGTATGATCTAATACATTTTTTGAAAACAAGATAATTTCTTCATTAAAATTCAACAATACGTGAATTAATGTCTAGAATCTTGAAGAACTATAAGTTGAACAATATTCAAGATAGTTGTGATTTTTAAATTAATTTATTTTATTTATTACATTTATTTGTGCATTGGAGTTATGCATTTTGGTAAGAAGCATGCATGCACACATTGCTCATTTAGCCCTCCCTCAAATCCCACCCCATTCCCTCCCCCTTCCCTCCTTTCAATGCTCATCATAGTGATTGACTCTGATACATTTGTTTATACACATCATGTGCATTAGTGTATT
Source organism: Glis glis (assembly GCA_004027185.1). Classification (NCBI taxonomy): domain Eukaryota; kingdom Metazoa; phylum Chordata; class Mammalia; order Rodentia; family Gliridae; genus Glis; species Glis glis. Next base: position 1,240 of record PVJS01019376.1, on the reverse strand, counting down.
TCCCTCTTCCCCCCTCCCGTTTCCCTCAGTTAGGTCACCTTCTTTGCTCAACTAAAGTTTTCTCCTTCTTTGTCTGGAGTCCCTTCTAAGTCCCATTCTCCCTAGCTTCCACATATTAGGGAGAACATCCGACTTTTTACTCTTTTTGATTGACTAATCTCACTTAGTATAATGTTCTCCAGTGCCCTCCATTTCCCTGCAAACGATTCAATTTTGTTCTTCTTTATGGCTGCATAAAATTCCATTGTGTACATATCCCATAATTTTGTCATCCATTCATCTGTCAATGGACACCTTGGCTGGTTCCAAAGTTTGGCAATTGTGAATTGTGCAGCTATAAACATAGATACACATACATTAGTCCGGTAGTTTGGTTTAAGTTCTTTTGGGTACATGCCTAGAAGTGGTATTGCTTGGTCGTATGGTAGATTCGTTCCCATTCTTCTGAAGATCCTCTACAATGTTTTCCAAAGTGATTGCACAAATTTGCAATCCCACCAACAGTGTATTAGAGTTCCTGCTTCTCCATATCCTCGCCAGCACTTGTTGTTGTTTGTGTTTTTAAATTCTCTGTATATTCTAGATATTAGTGCTCTATCAGAGGAGTAGCTGGCAAAAATCTCCCATTCTGTCAGCTCTCTGTTAGGTTCTTGATTGTTTCCTTTGCTGCAGAAAAGCTCTTTAGTTTAATGCAATTCCACGTATTGATCCCCATTTTAGATTCCTGTGCCTTTGGGGTCTTGTTGAGGAAGTCTTTACCTCTGCCTATGTGTTGAAGTGTTGGGCCTATGCCCTCTTCAAGTAGCTGCAAGGTCTTTGGTCTGATTTCTATGTCTTTGATCCATCTTGAATTGACTCTTGGAGAAAGTGGGATTTATTTCTGTTTTTCTGCATATGGTTAGCCAGTTTTGCCAGCACCATTTGATAAAGAGGCTTTTTTCCAGTGGGTGTATTTAGCCCCTTTGTCAAAAATCAATTGGCTGTAGGTGTGTGGGTTTGTTTTGGAGTCTTCTATTCTGCTCCTTAGGTCTATGTGTCTGCTTTTGTGCCAATACCATGCTGTTTTTATTACTATGGCTTTGTAGTATAGTTTGAAATCAGGTATTGTGATGCCTCCTGCATGGTTCTTGTTGCTGAGAACATCTTTGGCTATTCTGGGTTTTTTGTTGTTCCAAATGAATTTAAGGACAGATTTTTCTGTCAGTGAAGAATGACTTTGGTAATTTAATGTGTATTGCAT